>JACCGJ010020783.1:0-16272 GCA_013407085.1 Atriophallophorus winterbourni
CACCGATAACATTCGCACGATGTTTAAATATGCCTTCCACCGACTGATTTCAAGCTCGCAAATACTCAGCTTCAAATTGACACGGCTTCTTCTAAGACCTCTGAAGGTATTGATGGGGGATTGTAAATAGTTGCAAAACCTCGAATGAAGATAACCAAAAACACATTTTGTGTACAGTATGTTTGCGTGCAATATGAAGATGTACGCACTTTTGCGGAAGTTGCTTCTTCGCCAGTACTCGGTTCAAAAGATGGAGTTAGTCTTGCTGGTGCAACGAACGTTCGTATGCCCAAATAGGTCCAGGATCTACTACAGCTAGATAAAGCAATCAAGAATAAATCCAGAGTTTTACCACTGAGGAGAACAGAAATTCCTGCATAAATCTTTTCAATGCGCCGGAGCAAACAGGTGCATTGGCGATAAACAGGGTTAAACAGGAACGTGATTTCTTAAACTTTGCTCTTGCTTCCCTTTTCTACGAAGTTGAAGTCGTATTACTACTACTAACCAGCCACAAAAACTTAGTTTAAATAGAAATGGACACCTTAACTGTAACTTGCCTTATGATTATCTCAATCCTCAAACTGTCATATCACCCCAAAGAAACATGCATTGTATTTCATCTTGGCTACAACCTGCTCCACATGTTTATCCATCTTATGCTCCCAGCCAGTTTTACCAAGACTATTACCCGCAGTCAAATTTTCCACTAGTATTTCCACCCGTATACAGGATTAAACACAATCTAGTTTGAAATCTCAGGTCCCCATCACTAACACATCTATCTGTACTCACGCCATCAACATCCTACTATTTAACGCCAGATCTATTTCTTCCAAAATATCTGATCTTTAATTTTTCCTGTCTGCTAGCCTAAATGATGTAGTTCTAATTACTGAAACTTGGATAACTGATGAATATATAGACGCTACACTTTTCCTACCAAAATTATATTTTTCTTATAAATCGGTGCTCCACTCGTGGTGGTGGTTGCATCATATATATTACTAAGAATATTCCTGCCAATCTTCATTGTTTTTCCTCACTGGATGATATGGATGATTCCATATGGATTGATATACCTTCACGGATGCCCTTTTCGGTTGTATTTACAACCCACCTCCTCCATCCTTACACAATCTTGATAAGATTAAAAATGCTTTTATTGAAGTTTCTTTGAACCCTTTTAAAAATAAACTTACAGCTGGTGATCTTGACATGCCTCATACATGCTGGAACTCGCCTCAGAAATCTAGAAAATTCTCCTCTTTTTCCGAAGCAATCAACCTCCTAGGTCACACACAAGTATTCGATAAGCCTACAAGGCACTCAAACCTTCTATACCTTATTTTTAAATTGGGTCCTAATGCTAGTAATGTGAAAGTCATAGCACCCCTTCCTGGTTGTGACCATAACATGGTTACGTGCTAACTTCATCTTTGTGAGAATCGGACCTCCATCAGCAAAGCTAATGACCGTCTTTATGTTGATTGGACAAAGTTTTCGACTCGAATTAGAAACTCTGATTGGACTGACTTCTTTATATCTCTGGATTTTAACCTTATCTCTTCAATATTCCATAAGAACTTATCTGAATGTCTCGTAACTGCATCAACTCCTCGGAAAACGAAATCTATTAAACTTGATAAAATAAACCTTCTTGAAAAAAGGTAGCCCGTCTTCCTGCTTTTGTGAACCACACACCGGACGCTTATTCATTTTTACGCCTTAAGGAACTTCTTAGCTCTTTTACAACAATCAAATTACAATTCATCTAGAATCAAGAAAAAATGGCCCTGAACAGTGCTTCGAAGACCAAGTCTTTGAATAGTCTAACGAGATTTCGATATAATCTAATTAAACATGAAATTTCTACACGTGTTCTCCAATGATGATATGGAATCATGCACATCAGATTCTTCAGAAATAAGTATGCTGTTTTAAAACTATTTTCGCCAATCATTCAATAGCACCCTATAAACCTATACCCCCAGGTCAAAATATTAGCGTATACCCTGTACTCCCAAATCAAAATAATAATTCAATGTGTATTGATTCGATTTTCTTTAGTTTACAAGGAGTTAGTGCTATGTCTAGGCGAAGCAAAGCTTTTTACAAGCCTGATATTGTAGGCTTTGTTCCAGCAATCTTGCAACTAAATACTGATGATATATCTTTAATTTCATTAAACCTGTTTATTCTTCCTGTTATTTATTTATTTATTTATTCAAATCTGGAATATTCCCACTTGAATGAAAACATTCTGTCATTATACCTCGGATTAAAGCAGGAAATTCGCACATCATCACTAATTATCGCCCAATTGATCTGTTATGTCTGTTACTGCACTATTGTTGGCCCAGCCTGTGTGGTTAGAGAGAACGCAACAGTCACTCAACTCGTGTATTCACCGAATGCAAAGAGTATCATAAGTGAGCGAATGTGTGAATATCACAGTGAGCGAAAACCATAATATGAACTCACCATCGATATTGATTGACCATTATTCGATAGTTCGTTCACTGTCTATACGACAGGAGGCGCCCTCCTGACACCTCTTACTTTAAGCTTGGTTGTCGTGTGGTTACTGAAACACGTCTTTGATCGGCCCACCATCTTGGTTTGCATTCCGCGGAATTAATTTGAGGTGGTTCTTCTTCCGCTGAATTTCCATCTTCTGGGGTCTTGAAGTTGGCGAAGACAACATAGGGATCATTGAACACTGATCTCTTAGAATATTTTGTGCGGTAGTAGTCTTCGTTATGCCCCTTTTTGTTGTAGTTCTGGCATCGGTGCTTCTTGAATGGGCAATAACGCGCAAAATGCCTTTCGTCACATTGACAAAACTGGGATGGAAGCTTGGTGTCTTGATCGACACGGTGATCATTCTGCCGGCTGCTTTGCTGCTTGACTGCTAACACCACCGACTCATTCTGGCAGGGGTTTTGTTCGACTAGCGCAGTGTCACGCTTCAAATTTAGCAGCCTATGGCATTCGGTTGTTATTGACGTCATGTTGATTTTCGGATTTTGATCGAGTAGTGACGGTAGTCTTGTGCCAATCTCTTGATTATTCTCTGATTGCAGACCACATACTTTTCCTGCATAAGTTACAAATTCATCGCAATCCCGCTTCATCAATTTCATGCACTTATACCGTCTGTTAAATAAAAAATGACTGTTCGCCAGAAATTTCTTTGAAAATTGATTGAAAAATATATTTGAATCTCTTGAACCGAGATTCGAAGGTGAGACCGCTTTCTGGGTCGTAATTGAATTTGGGGATGCTGTTGATGATTGCATCCACCACTGGGTTTTGTACGTCAGTCTTCTTGTCTTGATAAATAACACTCAGATTTTTCAAAAGTGTCTGCATCAAATGGGCTTGAGCTTCTTCGAATTGGCGTTGCCGTTGCTGAAGTATTAATTTTACTTCTTCTCCTATGATTGCCATTTCGAATTGCTGGGTTATTTTCTCCCCGTCGCCAAGTTGTTATGTCTGTACTGCACTATTGTTGGACCAGCCCGTGTGGTCAGAGAGAAAGCAACCGTCACTCAACTCGTGTATTCACCGAATGCAAAGAGTATCATAAGTGAGCGAATAAGTGAATATCACAGTAAGCGAAAACCATAATTTGAACTCACCATCGATATTGATTGACGATTAATCGATAGTTCGTTCACTGTCTATACGACAGGGGGCGCCCTCCTTACATAATCACACACCTGTTCTCTCTAGGCTATTCGAAATGTTGATCAAAAATGCATTAATAGCTTACTTGGGCCCAAACGCTTTCTCTCTATTCCAACATGGCTTTTTAAATCAGAAGTCCTGCATTACCTCTCAGTTGGAATATTTGGACTATATAACTGCCTACATAGATCATGGATTAGCTGTACTGACAGTTTTCTCAGACATTACCAAAACATTTGATAAGGTTCCTCATTCTCTTCTTCTTCGAAAATTGTCATCACTTGGTATTTCCGGACACCTAACAAATTGATTCTGTTCATATCTTTCTGATCGTACAATCTCCGTTTCTGTTAATTGCATATCCTCTGAAACACAACCTATACCAAGTGGAGTCATTCAGGGTAGCGTAATAGGTCCCCTCCTTTTTCTTATATATATTAATGATGTCCAAGATTTCGTAAAAAACTCAAAGCTCTTTATCTTTGCGGTTGATATCAAACTTGTCTTAGCTTTCCCCGCCATAGAGATATCACAGTCTATAGACTCCCTCAACGATGATCTTTCAACTCTTTCAATTTGGGGATCAAAATGTGGGTTAGAATTCACAGCTCTAAAGACGCGATTCATGGGTATACGCTGCTCAATACCCCCTGGTGGTACCATTCTCAACAATACACCACTCGCACCTTCTAAGGAAATCAAAGACTTGGGATTTAGGTATCCTTCATCTCTTAATTTCAACGAACAATTAAGATTTCTCATAGCAAGAGCTAAACAGAATTTCGGTTTGATCAATCAAAAATTCCTCCTCCGTGAAAGTAGACTGAGTGTATATAAAATGAAAGTATTACTGCTTCTTGACTGCTGTAATATAGCCTACTCTCATATTGCTTGGCGTAACTGTATACTCTTAGAAAGCCTTCGACGTAGAATTAGCAAAATCATGTTTGGCTACTCTAATCCTTCATCTTATAAAGTACGATGCAATCTACTAGACATCACATCACAAATCACATCTAGCTTCATTTCTTACCAGGGTATTATTAAACGTATGTTTAAGAGTGGAGACCCTAGTTGTGCTGCTAATAACAGGCCGGTCACACTGACTTCTGTGATCGAAATTTTTTTTAAAGAACTTGATCAAGAGGAAATAGAGCACTTTCTTTTGGGGTGCGGGCGTTGGTATCCACAACAGCACAGAATTACCAAAAATCGCTCATGCGTAAGTAATCTGCTCCAGGCGTAAGAAAGTTGATGTGATTCGACTGATTCTGGTCAAGCGATCGATGTCATAATTATCGACTTCAGTAAGGTGTTCGACCGCGTTTCCCACCGCTGATTGCTCGTCATTCTGGATTTTCTAGGTATTCAAATTGTGTCCCTACGTAAGTCGATCGAGGGCATTCATCTCAGGCGGTCAACTGTGGAAAGATGAATAGAGTTTGGTCTTCGAGATTATATCAAAGCTCCGAGTTTCGCAGGATCTGTCCTTGGCCCACTGTTATTCGAAATTTTCGTTAATGACATTCGGAAGTGTAGCCATCGATTGTGTTTCTTTCGCGGATGATCTGAAATTGTGGGTCTGTGTCAGTTCCCGCGACGGCCACAAGCAACTGCAACAAGCATGTGCATCTGCATATGGTTACAAATTTCATTTTACTCAAAGCGAAAGTTTTTAGCCTTCTTCGTTCTATGTCGGTTATTAATGTTTTTCACAAGCGTATGAGAGATTTATGAACTACATATTTTCTAATGAATGATCTCCATTAATAGCTTTTTGCATCACAGACGCTATCGCCAAATCCTATTGCCGGTGTGCTTAAATCACCGGACACTACCAGGATGGATTTGGAAGGGAGCAAGGAGCGCGTTCCGGTGAATGGCTGATGGAAAGGACTGGTTACTGAAAGGTGAGAAATGTAAGACCTGTTGCATGTTTAATAGACTGAAAGTTTCGACAAAAACGAAAAAATGAAAAAGAAATGCTATTTTGTTTTTCCAAAGGATTTTACCAATATTATTTATGTTTTGACAACATTGAACACAGGTTTTTGACATGATATTTGAACTTATTGAATGATTTAATTTTCATATAAATTTGCTACATTTCGATCCATTACATCCGTTATATCACGACAGATCTTATTCTGCTCAAAGAACATGCTGTTGTTTTCATTTGATCGATGCTGGACATAGGTGTTAATTCCGAGGGCATCAGAGCATTATACTATGCAATATTTTGCTTGACAAAACAGCCCGATTCAGCAGTAATATACATTCCCGCAGTATTCACAACGATGAACAGTACTCGGTCTTTCAGCGTCAGCTGCATGCTGACTGCAGGTTTTACGATCACCATCCAAAAGCAACCTCTGCTTTCCATCTGCTTTACACTCTGCCACCGATGTGAGCAATTAACAGCAATTTCTTTCCAACCCGATTGATTAACGAAAAGGCATTCATATATCTTTTGCAAACGTCTTTGTACTGCCAGAGGGGTCTGCTGCATGGCAGTTTTTCTAAGCTCCAGCCACCATATAGTAAATATTTTAGAATACTACCATTTTTAATTTTGTACACATGACCCAGCCAGTGTGGTAATGTTGTAGTAGGGCAAACATTCTTCGTAGACGAGCTGTAGAGGGCATTTCAGCATTCTTAAATTTGTTCTTTTAAGATATATTCAAGTAGGGCTGATGCTCCCTAAATAGAAATCATTCAGCTTCCGTTCGTATCATTTCGTAGATGACCAAGGTTCCACTGCGTTATAATTAAGCATTTTTTACACACGCGCTGTATACGATCAACAGCCAATAGGCACTCGCTGAGACGCAATAGTTTACACGTAACAAGATAACAGCTCTTCTGCCAAACCGGTTATCTATCACCGTGTCTATTGAGTGTCAATTCCTCAACTGAGATATTTTTTAATAGTAATGTATCTTTGGATACACCAAGTCGTGCCACGCATGATTATTTTTATTTCCTGAATAAGTACATCAAAAAAGGTTAATTTTACAAATGTTAAGGTCGAACATAATTACATATTTTGTTCTTTAGAAACCAAAACAATAGTTGGGTAACATTTGTACAGACGGTAACTTGTATAAAACTTAAAATTGATAGGGTATTGAAAAAATAAATGATAAAAATTATTATTTTTTTTACAAAACCACAGTAATTGTTTGAAATTAATAAATAAATTCTATTCTTGGAAATCAAAGGCTTGTTGACCATGATCAATAATTTCCAAAAGGTTTGTACAATCAGATTTTAAAATGAACATTTGCAAAAACAATTTTCAAGGTCATTTCTTCAGCGGAATTCAACGTCCTAAAAAATATAAAGGTCACAGGTGTATACTTGGATATAGGTAACAGTATTTAAAAGTTGCTTTCAGATAGTACGTGTTTGATCTGATATAGTACAAAAACGCAGGTATTCCGAAGAAAAGTCAATGAATGATCCCGGAAGCACTGATGATTGAGGGATAAGTGAAGAATCTCTGTTGTTGATGTTCCGAACTTTTTCATTTTGATTGTTCGAAGTGAATAGATCTTTCCTGAATATGAACCGTTTTTCTGTCCGCTAAGCGAAGGTAATTTATTCTACTAGGTTGAGGTCTGGGGGCCCGTTTCATTTGTGATTCAGAATTGTGCTGTGAAGAAAATACTCGATAGCGAGAGAATTTTGTTTCGAACATTAAGAAAAGTTATTTATTATCAATACCCAGGAATGCCATTATTATATACATCGTCAGTCAGAACATCTAAATCAAAAAGATAGCAAATTTTATCTATGGTAATAAATGAAGCCAGATGTGATTTGAATTCATTTAAAGAGAAACTGAGTATTATATATTTTGATATGAGATTCTACAGTTTAGCATATTTATCCAAGAAGAAATTGTTCCTTACTTTAGTATGAAACTTCGGTAATTTAGTAGTTTTTTCATTGTTTCTCAAGCTATACTTAGAATCATGTCGTATATGAAGATTCGAACTTATTTCTATTTCATCCGTTGACAGTATTTTAAAGAATGAGATGAGATTATGCTTGAGTCTGTGAAACCATAATGGATCAAGGTTCAGTTTTATACATCTTCCTCTATAAGATTGTTCGGTGTTATAACCGAAGATGGATTTTGAAAACGTACGTTGTATCGTTTTTAAAAGTATGCTATCGGATTTATTTATATTGGTGTATATTATGTTACAATAGTCTAGAATAGGAATGGTGAACAGTATATACACTTCTATTTTACAATAGGAAATGGGTTATATACAGTTTGGGTGGGTACGAATCGCAATGTTTATTCATGCATAATGTTCATCATGCAACTTCAAAAATAGATAAGCGGATTGCGATCTCACTTCATCGAGTCCCGGAGAGAAAGGTGGTGTTATTATTTCAAACATTGATAGAGAGTATTTTTCGTGAATTTCAACAATTCTGTAAACTAAATTCTCAACAAAATGTTATATGACCTAAGAAATTATTTTAAATACAAAATCCTAAAAGCCTTTAACGCCGTATATGTATAAATTATATTAGGTTTTATTAATATTAAATTTCTTACGTAATATTCCGTGTGTTAAAAATGAATCGAGTTGCTTTTTGCATTCAGTTTGTGAAGTGCTCAGTCTTATATTATTAAGAAGTTTATTCCGTAAACGAGAATAAATATAACTAAAGAAATCTTTTCGTACTCGATTCGGATAGATCTTTCCAGGTCCGTGTAGGCGGATACTACCTCTGAATTCGCAACAGTTACCAGTGGGAGTCCCACAAGGTTCAGTATTAGGCCCAATACTCTTTCTGATCTTCATCGATGATCTGGCATCGCAGTTGTCATGTCCCTGCTACATGTTTGCTGATGATGTCAAATTCACCGGATCCAGTGATCACGGTGATTTGTTGAGAGATATTGAAAAGGTCATTAAATGGTCGCAGGATTGAGATCTTCCTCTGAACTATAGTAAATGTCATCTGTTGTCTGCAGCAGTCGACAGAATTACAGTAACTGCGAATAACGGTAGGATCGACTTTCAATCTATTCAGAGGATTAAGGATTTGGGTATCGTCGTAACAGCGGACTTCAAATGGGCTGCGCAGTGTGCCACCGCTGCACAACGAGCTAGAGGAGAACTCTTTAGGCTTAAATCCGTTCTGACATGTAGAACGCCGGAAGTGTTTATCCCTTTAGATACGGCGATTGTCAGGCCGCATTTAGAATACTGCGTGCAAGCCTGGAGCCCCTTCTTTCAAAAGGACATATTACTATTAGAAAGAGTCCAACGACTGGCTACCAAAATGGTTGAAGGTATGTTTGGGAAACCCTACGAAGAACGTTTAATTTCTTTAGGTCTCTTCTCCCTTCGGCGTCGGCGTCTACGGGGTGACCTCATAGAAACTTTCAAAATCCTAAAAGGCTTAGGCGACGAGGGCTGTCAAATCCTGTTCTCTCGAGCAATCAACCCCTCAACTAGAGGACATACATTGAAGCTCGCGAAAAACCACAGCCGTCTGAATCTTAGGCAACACTTTTTCAGTGAAAGAGTGGTAAGCCTCTGGAACAAGCTGCCTGAGGAACTAATAGCTTGCACATCAATAGGTGCATTCAAAAGGGGTTTAGATGCCTTGTGGCTTGGGCTTTTCCCAGACTTTTTCCCGTGAATATGCAGGTTGTCTGTCGTCAGAATTGTCCATTTTTTTGTTCATTTTGAAATTATATGGTCTTGACCACAATTTTTTTAAAAAAAAAACAAAAAAAATCCTGTTATATAATGCCTCGTTTTAAATGTCATGTTTTAAATGTACGCACCAATTTTCCATAGCTAACCTCTCACCGGCTTGGTGAAGAGAAACCCTTTTCGTTTTTCTCAGTCGCAGCTACAAATTCTGGGACCAAAAAGACGGCTTGGAAAACATCGGACGTACCTTCTCATACGACGAAAATACCAGAGGAAAATGAACCAACATTGGCAGTGGTGGGCGCTCCTTTGAAGCTTTCCACAGACGGAAATTCTGGACGCTCGATTGGCTTATCCCTTGGCGGCGCGATCGTCGAGGATATCCAAATCACAATAAGAAAACCGCTTTGGCAGTGGTGGTTGCTTCTCTGCAGCTTTTCACCGAAAGAAATTCTGGACGCTCGATTGGCTCGTTAGCCACATACTGTCCTGTGCAAACTGAACTGATTAATTGATCAATTGAGTGATAGAAAAACGGTGAACAAACGCATACACGGTATTGGATTTAAGTGATAAAATTTGTATATTGAAATACATTCATGATTAATTTACAACTTCAGAGTACATGCAAAATTTCAGAATGCAATTGTAGCAAAGCGCGAAAAATAAGACCCAGTCGAAAGAACCGCGCTTGGTTTTGCGCTGCCAGTTCAAGTTCAAGTTCAAGTTGCACAGGGCTGAAGGTGGCTAAAAGCCAATCACGCGCCCAGATTTCCTTCGACGGTATGCGGTTGAGCACCCGGCACTTCGATATCGAGTATACAGTTCGTACATTTCACACGTTCTTGTTTCCGAATATCTGGAAAGTAAGGTAGGGTTTCTCTTCACCAGCACGGTGAGAAGTCAGCTATTCAGGAAACAATGCAATAATATGCGTGAACAATGTGTGGTGTATGAAATCACTAGCCTAGTCGAGGTAAAGTGAAACACAGTCATAGACTGCATGTGGGCTAATTTGCTGTCAGGTTGTCCAGGCCTAGACAAATATGATAAAAATGTAAAAATACGTTTTTTATAGTTTTCCATTAGACAATGTGCGGAAATATGATAGAACATTTAACGTCTTATTCCCTTTTAAAGCTCAACACATTTGGGAGGCTTACTATACAATCTGGGAGCTTGTTCCAGAAGTTGACCACACGTTTGCTGAAAAAGTGCTCACGTGCCAGCAACCTGGGAATACTCTTAAGAAGTTTCATAGAATTACACCTTGTAGCTGCTTTAGGGGCAAGTTTAAGGATTTCAGTAATATTACCACTCGTAAGACCCTTTGGAATCTTGAAAGCTTCTATTAGGTCACCTCGCAGCCGCCGTCTCTTTAGTGAGAACAAACCGAGGTCCTTGAGTCTAGCCTCATAAGTTTTACCTGCCTGACCCTCAACCATCCTAGTCGCAAGGCGCTGGACCCTTTCGAGACATGCTATATCCTTTTTTAAGTACGGTGCCCAGGATTGAACGCAGTACTCCAAGTGAGGCCGCACGACTACTTTGTATAAGGGAATGAAGATTGAAGGTTTTCGGCAAGATAACGCTGAGCGAAGTCTGAACAATTCTCTGCGAGCCTTGTTTGCAGCTTCGGCAGATTGAGTAGCCCAATTTAAATAGCCAGTTATAGTAATGCCAAGATCCTCCACTTTCTGAGCAGCCGCTATTCTGATAGTTCCTTCACCAACTTGTAGTTGGGTTGTCGCTAAATCAGTCGTCAGAAGACAGCTCTTCCCCAAGTTTAGTGGCAAGTCCCAGGTCTTTGTCCACTCGATTACTTTTTCTAAATCAGAGATAAGCGTATCTCTACTGTCGGTTCCTAGGATCGTAACATCATCAGCAAACAGGAAGCAGCGTGAACTCAAGCACGCTGCCAGGTCGTTTACAAAAATAAGAAAAAGTAATGGACCAAGCACCGAGCCTTGAGGCACTCAACTGAGAATCAGTGATTCCTGCGAGCACTCCCCTGCAATTCTAACATAGTTAGTGCGATTAGTTAAGAAGCTGTCTAACCATCGATGTAGGTCACCTGTGACGCCACACATACTTAGTTTGTGCAGGAGGTACCTATGGTTCACCGAGTCAAATGCCTTTTGAAAATCAAGATAGCAGACTTCGACTACTCTCCCTTCATCGAGGCGTAATGTCACTTCGTCCAGAAAGCTTAGAAGATTGGTTAGGCAGGACTTTCCTTTCCAGAATCCGTGCTGGGCATCGGATAGTAAGGAATTGGCTACCAAATGTTTACATACCTGGTGCCGAATGATTTTTTCCAAGCACTTGCAAAGAATGCTTGTCAGGCTTACTGGCCTGTAGTTGCGTACATCGAAAATGGGACCCTTTTTGTATATGACTAATACCGCCGCTCGTTTCCAATCATCCGGTAGTATACCCTGGAGTAAGGTAGCTTCGAAAAGATTTCTGATTGCAAGGCTAACTATATTCGCGAGCGGTTGAAGAATAGCCGGATGTATGCCGTCGGGGCCAGCCGACTTAGTTTTGTCCAGCTGCGACAGAACTGTGGTGACCATTTCCTGATTAACCTCCACCGAGCTAAAGGGAGGTGCTCTGCACTCGTGCGTTTCTAAACAGTTACCTGAATCGCGCCGATAAACACTGCAGAAGAATGAATGCAACGCATCGGCTTTTTCCGGTGCAGTCAAAGCCGTATTGCCATCGTCCAGCACTAACGTACCTATTTCCTCTCTTAATGATCGCTTGGACTGAACATAGCCATAAAAAGCTTTCAAGTTAATCTTTGCTGTTTTGGCAAGTCGGGATTCGAAGTCCCTTTTAGCTTTCCTTTGCAGCGCAACAGCTGAATTTCTGGTCTGTATGTACTGCAGTCTAGATCTGTGAGTTCCACAGAATTTTTAAGTCCTCCAACTACGGTCACGACAGCTAATAGCCTTGCGAATAGACGCGCTCCTCCAGGCTGGTTTTCCTCGCGTTCTCACTGGTTGTAGAGGAGCAAAATTATCATGTAGTTGTAAAAGGTGCCCTTTTATAATATTCCACCTGATATCTACACTAGGTTCTAATTCGTCTGGTTCCCAACTTAGATTCATTGCTTCAGTTTGTAGTTGGACGATGTCCATTCGACCAAAGTATACGTTGAACTTTACTAGATTCGACAGATGCACGTTTTTTTTAGCAAGTCCAGCAGATGAGCTAGAGGAATGTACTAATCCCAGTACACACCTAGGTTTCAAACTTTAGTACCTCTGTAAGATATACATTGAATTTATTTTATTGACAACTAACTGATTAAATCTGCTGGTATTTTTGTATATTTTTACCATTTTTGTTTTACCGAACTACTTGAATTTATTCGTTCTTGAGCTTACATTTGTGTATATTTATTTGGCCGTTTGCGCGCTATTTGAAGTTGCGATCACTCGTGGTCATTGTTGCTGTTGAATATTGTTGTTTTTGGATTCAGTACGAAGCGGAATAATTGAGGTTTGCTATTTTCATTGTATAATTATTTTGCTTCAATAGTAACGTACTCATCTCACGTATTGTCTTGTCAATATTTTGGTGGGCTTGGACGCGTTACTCAACCGTTGGATAGACACATTGGTGTTTATATCGTGACTGAAATCTTTGACGTTGAACTCGATTTTCCCCGGACCGAATTGTCGGTTACAGTACTCAATTGGCTTCGTTCGAGCAAATGAGGAAAACGAAGAAATCGTCGAAGAAAACGACTGAACACGACCAAAAGGATCCTTTGGACGGGCAAGTCGGTAATCTTTCATTGGTTGATAACATGTCATGCTCTGGTTCGGTAGGTAGTTCTAACTCTGGTAATCTTAGGGCGCAGTTTGTGTTAGCACAAATAGAGGAAGAACAGAAGCGTCAGGAGCTTGAGTTAGGACTGTTGAACGCTGCGAATGCTACTCGACTTGCACGACTTAAATTGGAACTGTCTGAGGATGGAGATTCTGGCCAGGTTGCTGGAGACGGTAAGGCTGAGAAGACCGTCAAGGAATATCTCAGCTCAGTTAAACTCCAAGAAGCACGCAAAGGGTCAAGTCATTTCCTTGACCGTGTAACACCGGTGATGCCACGAGTAGAATTGCAGTATTTTGATGGCAATCCATGCCAGTATTGGAAATTTATACGTCAGTTTGAAAACTATATTGAAAGTAATGTTTTTGACGACGGCCAACGTATGCTGTATTTGCTGCACTATTGTAAGGGTCAAGCGCGAGATGCTATCGATGGATGTAGTATGTTGTCGCCCGAAACTGCCTACAAAAGGGCTCGAGAGATATTGACTGATCTCTACGGACAGACTCACGTTATCGCGCGGTCAATGATTGACCGGTTAATTTCATCCATGGAAAAAGTAAAGTCAAACGGGGTTTCGCTGACACAAATCTCGATAGAGATGCAGAACTGTGAGACTGCTCTATCTCAAATGAATTGCGAGGCGGACCTAGATTCGTTGACGACACTTGAATTAGTCGTCTTTAAGCTGCCACACGAATTGCAGGATCGGTGGGCGAGGTTAGTTGATGTGATTCACCGAGACAATCGCCAGCCAAAGTTCCACGATTTGCAAAGTTTCATAGCAGACGAAGCGCGAATAAGTCGTAGTCGTTTCGGTCGAATCGCAACGAAAGCAAATGTGAAGGTGACTGACAAGACAGGAAAAGAATTTGCGCGTATTCATAATACGGTGAATCAAATGGACCAGTTTCAATCGAAGATAGCCGTTAATTGCTATGTTTGTGGTGGTGAACACCATTTGGAGAAGTGCGACAAGTTCAGATCTTACGATGTGACTGGTCGGTGGAACGCTGTCAAGAAACATCAGGCTTGTTTCTTGTGTCTTTTCAGAGGTCATCGTGCTACGGATTGTCGAAAGAAAGGCCTGTGTTCTGTTTCTGGCTGTAACGGAAGACACAGTCACCTCCTTCTTATAGGCCAGAAGGAAGAAACTGAAAATTCTCTGAAATTTAACAGTCTGAATACTAGTTACGAACGTGTTCGTCTAGGCACATTTCCTGTTACTATATTGGGACCACATGGCGCAGTAGATACATACGCTATGTTAGATAATGGTTCTGATGTGTCCCTGGTGAAAAACAGTCTTCTAATAAAGTTGGGAATCCAACCTGAGAAAGAAGTTTTGCATGTTCGAACACTAAATTCGGTATCTCATTTAGACTCAGGCACGACGGAATTGTCTTTGGGGCCATTGGGTTGCCAAGAGCCTGCCGTACTCATAAATCGTGCATTCTGTGTACCGGAGTTACCGAGAAACAATAGTTGTTCAGCGGCTATAGACGCCATGCCGTGGGAACATCTGAAAGACCTTGACTTGCCTGACATTCCTGATAAAACTATTGGCCTTTTGGAGCAGACGTACCGGAGGCACACTGGGTGATGGAGCAGAGATTAGGTCGCCGTAACGAACCCTTTGCTTATCAAACAACACTTGGCTGGGTGGTTCTTGGACCAGTTATCTCAGACCCAACACGCAACAAGTTTGTGTTCAGTGTGCAACGGGAAGACACGGATGTGGCTGAGCAATTGAAGTTGATGTACAATAATGAATTCGAGGATAGTGCCTCATGTGATCACCAACTGTTGGGGGACGAAATAAAAGCCGTTCAAATCGTCGAAAAATCTTGTCGTTTGAAAGATGGGCATTTTGAAGTGTGTTTACCTTGGAAAAAGGATTTCCACAGAATCTGCCGCAACCGTAAACAAGCAAAGTCGCGTTTACAGAGTCTGCGTTCTAGGTTTCTGCGAAATCCTGGCTTACTCCATAAATATGCAAGCGTGATGGAACCGCAATCCATAAGAATTCCTCGATCTATGAAGCGCAAAGGTGCTCACGTAGTTCGGCCTCAGTTACATGCATTCTGTGATGCGTTGGAACTTAGGTATGAAGCCGCGATTTACATTCGATTTAGTCCTAAGTCATATTGTTGCCTACTCTGCTCAAAGTCGCGAGTTGCTCTAATCAAGCCTGCTACTATTTCGTGTCTGGAATTAGTAGCCGCTAAGCTGGTAGTATCACTTACTACCGTACTCAAGGAAGAAATTCATTTCGAATTAGATCAAATATGCTTTTGGACTGATTTGACTGTATCGGAAGGAAATACATCATCGAACGTGGATGCTGTTATCGGAACTGGTTTTGTCACGTAAAAGGACCAAGCCAGCTAGATTGGTTGTAGTAAGGCATGGAAAACGTCTGGCTTCTAACCAATCTGGCTGAAAAGGCCGGTGAATTTTGTCACATGTGTGAGGCATGGAGAACGTCTTGTGCATCGTGACATTATCTCACTTTGTTCTCAGATAACAACGTCTGGTTGCTATTATGATATAATCAGCGATGGGTAAAAATATAGGGTAGGATACCAGAGCATGTATGTTGTCAGCCTTTGAGAAATCCGGCGCGGATTTCGGGGGGCGGTGTAAGATGTATATTGAATTTATTTTATTGACAACTAACTGTTTAAATCTGCTGGTATTTTTGTATATTTTACCATTTTTGTTTTACCGAACTACTTGAATTTATTCGTTCTTGAGCTTATATTTGTGTATCTTTATTTGGCCGTTTGCGCGCTATTTGAAGTTGCAATCGTTCGTGGTCATTGTTGCTGTTGATTATTGTTGTTTTTGTATTCAGTACGAAGCGGAATAATTGAGGTTTGCTATTTTTATTGTATAATTATTTTGCTTCAATAGTACCGTACTCATCTCACGTATTGTCTTGTCAATAATTTGGTGGGCTTGGACGCGTCACTCAACCGTTGAATGAACATATTAGTGTTTATATCGCGACTGAAATCTTCGACGTTGAACTCTATTTTCCCCG
>JACCGJ010020784.1:0-42740 GCA_013407085.1 Atriophallophorus winterbourni
GTAGTCACTGTTTTCTACTATATATATGGAGCGAAAAAAAGCTATTGGTGCTCAGGAATTAGACAATTAGAGAACTGTATGAGACAATTAGTTACGTTTTCATTATCAAAGTCACCGACTTTGCCACGATTAACGCTGATGTCCAGCAATGCTGGTTATCGATACGCTAGCAAATCAATCAACCAAACAAATAGAACTCCACTCCTAATATATTTCAGAGATTTGGCGCCAGATTTGGCGAAGTACAATTCATTGAAATGAAATCATTTTAGTTTTTCTGCTGGCAAACCTGCATATGGTGGCTAACTTCCAGGTGATCCATTTTATTTTGTTTTGGATCGCAGAAAGTAGCGAAATACATAAGAATATTGTCATTTCTATCCGTCTATGCTTTAAGCATTCCACA
Source organism: Atriophallophorus winterbourni (assembly GCA_013407085.1). Taxonomy (NCBI): domain Eukaryota; kingdom Metazoa; phylum Platyhelminthes; class Trematoda; order Plagiorchiida; family Microphallidae; genus Atriophallophorus; species Atriophallophorus winterbourni. The sequence continues at coordinate 407 of JACCGJ010020784.1, forward strand.
TTCTCGATTGGATATTCGTCGTAATTTTTTCTCGGTAAGAATTTGTTTCACTTGGAACTATTTGCCTGAAGAAATCACACGATCAGAATCTGTTGAGGTTTTTGCTCCCAAACTCGATGAGTTTATGACGAACCATCTGATATGTGACTGTCACTATTAATTTTTGAGATATTTTATATATATATTTATATATTTAATATACCTTGTCATCCTATGGTTATTGTTAAGCTTACTGCTTTTTCTACCATAAAATTTTCTGAGTTCTGAGTTTTGAGTCGAAAAATGATTACAGTAAATGTCAGAATGTTCGGATGTATTTTAAGCTCTGGGTTTGAGGGAATTTTCAGACACCGTGATTTCTTTATTTCTCCAAGTAAAAATCATAGTTCACATATATGCGGATAATTTTAATTTAAGTTACTTATAAGCTATAGGCAGAAATGTTATATTCGTATATCAATGACCGCTGCGAATTGATTATTTGCTAACTTTTGTAACCTTATTTCAACCATCAACTCTAATGACAGTATAATCAAGCACACTCCACAGATCCACACATAAATCCATAAAGAGCAATGATATTCCTTGAAATTTGAAGAAATAGTTTGCCTGGAGGCCGTTATCCGAAAATAAATACGTTACATTAGTTAACTTGTTTGTATCCATATTATTGAAACAAAACATATTAAATTATGAAATGAGCACAGCGGAGAACTCTTCCAAATATTTCCGCTCTAAGCAATGTCATTAAGTTGTTTTTCTTATTGTTAGGCCCGGTAATATAGAAAGCATACAAATTAGATGATCAAAGCCCATTTTGGAATAAGAACCGTTCGGTTTTGATGTTAAAAATTGACTGTTTCCCGATCGAGTTATTACCGCATCCAATTGTCTGCTACACTAATAATAGTCGCTACTCAATGAGTGGTTTTCAAAAGCATTCCAAACCTTGTTAAACAAAACAACACAAGTAGAATGGGATGCCAAAATCTAAGAATAGCTAACAAGCTGCATATTCCGTGTCGCACATCCCACTTAATGTGCGGAAAAGGCTAGTACGAGCGATTGGTTCTAGGCAAAATCTTCAATGATGACTGTTGTGTTGAATGTGCGAATGACTGAAATTAGCTAAAGAATCTAACTTGAAATGTCTAATAATAAATCGGTTTCTGGTAACCCGATTATCAATAGTCGTCAGTAGATAGAAATGTGGATAGAGCACATCTTCAGTCTTTATTCAAAAGACTTTAAAATGCTAGCACAAGTACTTAAAAATGTTGAACGTCTGCCAACCATTAGATATCTAGATAAGTGATTAAGTGCGCGAATGCACAGATTATGGTTTTGAGGATAACTTTGAGGACACCAGTGCTAAAACCTCTCGACGGTACAACGTAGTAGCTTTGATAGAATTATCTTGTTGGACGGAACACACGCTAATCATGGGAATCTCATATAAATGTGAGCTTTTTCACGCAAACCGGGACTATACCAACAACTGTTTCATCCTGAGCAGGAAGCAAAATAATTATATGCGCAACGTAGAAAGTACCTGTTTGCAACTATTGCTACAGTTAACTCGATTAACATTGAGGTATCATAAATGTTTGTATCTGGCAAGGAGACAAATTCGTTAGAGCATGAATTCAGTCAGTCGGCAAGAGCTGATTGTTTGCCTGATACCTGCAGGCATCGTGAATATATGGGAACTATGCACTATGAAACCCAGTTTGTTAGGTCAGGCATATTAAGTTGATCGTAAAATTGTCAGTCAACATTGTATTTTCCTGAACAATGTTGTATTCCAGCATATAAGATATAGCTCTCAAAGGGAGTCCACTCACCATCAGCTATTTAAGAATCAATTACCGTTGGAACAGCTGAGCTAATGCATTCAGACAAACATACTGTCACAACTTTGCCGGACGAAGTTGAGTTCAATTTCAACTGCCCAACGAGGCATGGGCTCACGAATTTTCTTTGCAGTTGAATCATGAAACCCTTTCTTTTATTGGTTTCTTTCACACAACAGTGAAGTTGTGAGATAATGGTTTCATGTTCCCTTAGGTATACTGACTTAGCAGATTTACGGGGTCGACATGTCCGTAGCAAATTGAATTGAGGAGAGAGTCAGAGGCCTTCGCGTGTACAATTGAGGCTAGAATAAGGACTTAGTTTTCAGAAGGTTTATAAGAAGCTCGTCTTTAGAGCATATTAGGAATTTTGATCTTTTCCGCACAACAGCACAAGACATAACAACCTTGATTCCATGAAACAACCTCAAAAACGTTTTGGGAATGGCGCATGCCATTATGAGCTATTTTTATTCATTTCCGGAAGGTATTCTAATACGTCAGCAAACGGGGTCTTTTCAAAATGCTCGATCTTTTAGCCCGCCCTAAAATATTGATCAAATTCGTTTCCATTTTAATGGTTACATGCGGTGTGATGACATGCACATTAATCTGAAAATGGTAAGAGCACAAATATAAGTAGGTTTTCTCTTTCACAACATTGCATAGTTTACTTTCATAGAATCTTCTTTCCTTTAGCGGAAGCGTTGCTGCTCAATGACATTACTGCTAAATACATTTTTTCTTTGATCATTGCCATTCTGGTTATATTCTTGTTTTCATTCTTCTTTCATTTGTGATACACATCCATCGTTAATTAGGCGTGATTAATACCTGTAATTACTTCAGCGTTCCCAATACAAATGTGCGTATTTTCGTAAAAAGTCATAGTCATTGGCTCCTGCTAAATATTCTGATGATTTTGTTTTTCCTGAATTATATATAATAAATGCCTGACAACTGATTTAAAAAACAAACATTTGTCACAAATCGCATGAAAATTGTTCGAACACAATTATCATTTAAAGGTTTCTGCATTTGCATCTGCCTGATATGAGATTTCGTCAATTTTTATTTTTATTTCAACGTGGACGTACGAAATGAATTGCTTCTACTACCAATTTGCACAAACTGTGATCCACTTTCTAGTCAGTGGCAGCAGCGATGCCTCACTGGTTTTGCTTTGACCTAAAGTTCATCGACGAAGTAGCGTGCACATGATATTTTGCATTTTGTTCGTGCCCATCTTGTGGAACAGTTTAGGCGTGCACGATGGCGTGCGAGGTTTTATAAAACGAGATTTGGGTTTAGGATATGCCGAAGTTCTGAACGATTTAGATCAGTCGTGCATCACATAGGATGCTAAAGGATAAGAAATAAATGCAGGAGTTGAGCTACAAACGATTAAAGAATTGCGTAAGCAGTAGATTCTCTTCGCATATCCACGCCGCTACATGCAACACGTAAGGTGACCCGATAAACTTCGAGCGACCCCCGATACAATATGGAATTGAATTGTATTTGTGATTTTATTGGTGATATAAGGGCTAGGAAAACAATTAGAGTATTTGATTGAAGAATTCACCTGAAGAGCCTTACCCATAAGGCAGAGTGCAACAACCTAGCACGTCTGAACTCTGTCAATTAACCATCACGCTCTGCGAAAATAGGCTTTTGTTTGAAGGCCATAAACCAGTATTGCTCAACAGTTCATTTATGTACACAAGCCATCGCATCACATTAACATTCAGCCTTCCGGTTTTGGGGTTTATTCTCTCCGCGATAGCCAGTCACAACGCGATGGAACTCAACGTTACTACAAAAAGAAATTTCTTTCAAATTTGCCAAAAGATTTAGGTGTGGAAATCACTTACTACTAAGCACGAGGTAACATCATCTCGATTATATAACGTGCATAAAGTTCATACTTATTTCATTTTATGTTTATCATACACAAAATATAATTTTGCTCATTGTTTAAACAGCTGAGATTATGACATGTAGAGGTGAGTTTTTGTTGATTATATTTTGGAGATTCCTAGAATAAACATTTATCATCCTGAGATAATTGATCAAAGACTATAATAAAATAACATTGGATCAAAATATTACATTACAACACTATAAATTGCAAACAATAGTTTGTCAACCATTGCAATCATACCGTACTATACAGTTCTTATTCACGACTCGAGCCGAAACTGTCGAAGGTATTTTTATTCTTTACGTGTATGCATTACCTGGAACTCCCTACCCTGTTATGTTGCATATTCACCCAAATTGGAATTATTCAAATCAAATTTGCATAATTACTTGTCAACCAATGCAAACTTTGAAACTATATATTTTACATCATAAAAACTTTGAACTTTGAAAACAGTTTCTGTCCTATGGATTTTTACTTGATTTCTGAACTGCTCAGTGAGCAAACAAATCCCGTTTTTCTACCCATGTTATTTGCAATTCCCACATTATTCTGTGGTTTTTGTTAAGCTATATGCTGACTACATCAACTTTCGCCAAAACCCCTAAAATCCGGGTATGGTTACTAATTACTGGAAATATGAGCAACAATATATATTCTGTTTCTCTAGATATACAGTCTGTTTTGACAAAAAGCTTGTTCAGATTGAGGTGATGATTGTACAGAAAGTTGGTTGTTTTTATGCTCCGACTCTGCAGCTGTAAAAATGATCACACTGCAAGGTCATTCATATGTTTTGCTGGTTCAAACTGCTGTGCACTGAATCACCTCTGATACGTTTTACAAATTTTGCGTGCGCCGCAGTGACCTTTACTTCTTGTTTTGTGCGAGAAATTATTGAACGTCAAGACGATTGGTTTAGCGGTTTTGCTTTAACCATCAAACTGAAGATGGAGCGTGTTCAGGTTGATGTGATGATTGTACATAAAGGTGGTTGTTTCAATGATTTAAATCTGCTCTTGTTAAAATGTGTACACTGCAAGCTCATTCATATGTTTTGCTGGTTAAAACTTATGTACACTGAATGACCTCTGATACGTTTTACAAATTTTGCGTGCGCCGCAATAACCTTAACTTCTATTTTTGTGCGAGAAATTATTGAACGTTAAGAATATTGATTTGGTGGTTTTAATTTCACCATCAAACGTAGAATTTAAATATGGAGGTGTGATCCAAGTTAGCATGAGAAGTATAGGTGTTGAGTTGTTTATTACCCTCAGCATCTACTGTAAACAAACCATTCTTATCGTTGGTATAATAGTGTCTCGTTGCATCGCAGAAGTATTTGACGGGAAAATTCTAGAATGGTTTTCAATTTGTTTATTTTTGTTGATTCATGGTGCTGGTCTCTCTTTATTCATTTGCCAACGAATTTGTTTGTTGTCTGGCTTCCTATATTTAGCTATAAATGTACGAGTATATTTTGCATTCTTTACACACTAGTCGGTACATGTCGGTCTAGCTCAGTCAGTATAGTGAACGTGTACATATGCTTTGAAATGCTTTTCAAATACTTCTCAATCTAACCATTCACCATAAGGTTGAAAATGCAACGGGAGAAACAACAATAAATATTATTTAGAATAATTTCTTGCTTAGCATTGTTGATTATAGAGTGAACTATTCGTTGAAACCATGCTCTCTACAAATTTTTCATTTTGTTCTACACAGACACCATGTTTTCAAAACCAGGATAATTATCGCTGTCAGTTTAGGATTCATTGTCTTTAGTAATATAGCAGCTTTTGACTTAATATATTAAAATCTGACAATTTGTTAATAGATATTAGCTCAAGTTTGTTGATACTATTGTTTGTAATACAGTATGACCTGATCCTGTGTTTATAATCGATAGAATTTCGCGATCTCCAGTTTTGAACAGATTTCGATTAAAGTATCCTTTGTGTCACAAAAACGTCATCATACATAGGTTGATATTATTTACAAGAAACATGCCTCAATAGCTTGCTCTCCACTGCCTTGGTTGAGCATTCTGATGAACAGCCTATTGTGAACCGCAATAAGTCAGGTCCAAAGAGACACCATGTTTTCAAAACTAGGAAAAAATATAGACAGATAATACACAATATTCCAGCGACCTTCTGCAGTCTACTGTATGAATTTAATCCATTTATTCATAAACCTCCTTGGTTGCAATACATTTATGTTGCAAGTGTTCTGGAGTACACAATGCCAAACGTCGGCAAAACTTGAGATCATTAAGCGCTAAATGACCGAAAACTTGAATCGCGAGTTCAGAATGAGTCGGGATTCAAACGTTTTGCATACTATCAATTTAGGCAAAACATTGCATTGTCCATTCTTATCGAAAATTTCGCAATTCGACAATGTTGGTCAAGGAAGTCCAATATGGAGAAGCATGTTATTAAACCGGTCAATTAGATCAATTTGACAACCGGTGCTGATAAATTCGTGAGTGATTTGTGTAAAGGTGTTCAAGCATATAAATGGATATCTAGTTTTGTTATGAGCGTTATGAATGGATATGAACAATAAGCATCATCCCGTGTTAATTGATTTTTGGGTGAATGCTGTGAAAAACTATAGATTTGGATCTAATGAGCGAATCTTGATATAACGATAAGTGCGACAGGGAAGAGGGGCTGCCGTGGAATAACATTGCATTTTGAATAATGTACATTCAAACAGTACGCGCCTTTTGGGAAGGATTCACCATTTGGGGGACTGATTGATCTATGTTACCCCCCGAATTTCACCACCTTATAAGCAACTTTGATTAGCGTCCATTTGCGGCAGAAGCCCCCTTTTGTACGAAATGGTATTGGGTTCATCGCCAATATTGTTGGCCACATGTAAGCTTATTTCAGACGTATGCCCCACGACCGGTTTCGTGCTGTTTGCACTCATCAGGTAGGGACAGTAAGATCAGGATCCGGTCGTGGGGTGTGAATGACGGAAAAGCATGCAAATGAATATTTTGTTTCATGGTTATGGGTTTTACCCCATTTAACATGTGTTTCGACACATGCTTTGAACAGGTTTGTCGTACGAGCCTTATCCAACAGTGGCATACAAGCGCTCCTTGTTTACCATTTCTCCACTGTTTCAAGCGCATGCGAATCCTGATCTTACTGTCCCTACCTGATGAGTGCAAACAGAACGAAACCGGTCGTGGGGTGTGAATGACGGAAAGGCATGCAAATGAATATTTTGTTTCATGGTTATGGGTTTTACCCCATTTACCATGTGTTTCGACACATGCTTTGAACAGGTTCGTCGTACGAGCCTTATCCAACAGTGGCATACAAGCGATCCTTGTTTACCATTTCTCCACTGTTTCAAGCGCATGCGAATCCTGATCTTACTGTCCCTACCTGATGAGTGCAAACAGAACGAAACCGGTCGTGGGGTGTGAATGACGGAAAAGCATGCAAATGAATATTTTGTTTCATGGTTATGGGTTTTACCCCATTTAACATGTGTTTCGACACATGCTTTGAACAGGTTCGTCGTACGAGCCTTATCCAACAGTGGCATACAAGCGCTCCTTGTTTACCATTTCCTCCACTGTTTCAAGCGCATGCGAATCCTGATCTTACTGTCCCTACCTGATGAGTGCAAACAGAACGAAACCGGTCGTGGGGTGTGAATGACGAAAAGCATGCAAATGAATATTTTGTTTCATGGTTATGGGTTTACCCCATTTAACATGTGTTTCGACACATGCTTTGAACAGGTTCGTCGTACGAGCCTTATCCAACAGTGGCATACAAGCGCTCCTTGTTTACCATTCTTCCACTGTTTCAAGCGCATGCGGATCCTGATCTTACTGTCCCTACCTGATGAGTGCAAACAGCACGAAACCGGTCGTGGGGTGTGAATGACGGAAAAGCTTGCAAATGAATATTTTGTTCCATGGTTATGGGTTTTACCCCATTTAACATGTGTTTCGACACATGCTTTGAACAGGTTCGTCGAACGAGCCTTATCCAACAGTGGCATACAAGCGCTCCTTGTTTACCATTTCTCCACTGTTTCAAGCGCATGCGAATCCTGATCTTACTGTCCCTACCTGATGAGTGCAAACAGAACGAAACCGGTCGTGGGGTGTGAATGACTGAAAAGCATGCAAATGAATATTTTGTTTCATGGTTATGGGTTTTACCCCATTTAACATGTGTTTCGACACATGCTTTGAACAGGTTCGTCGTACGAGCCTTATCCAACAGTGGCATACAAGCGCTCCTTGTTTACGTCTTTATCTTAGTAATAAGTGTTGTGTTTTTGGAGCGAGTTCCGGCTGACCCAACACTCACGAAAGTGAAAGAAGACGACTGACAGAATGCACCGTTTTATTTACATCTCATTTGTATATATATGTACAATCAATCAACTAGGTGAACGAAAGTAAAGCCAAGCTGCTATATTGATTCAAATCAGCGAGTTATGTTCAACTGATTAGAAACGATCAATACTTCCAAAGCAGTGCGAGTTTCGGCGTGCCTAGATTGAACGACCTTGACCCCTCCCCCTGCAAAGAAGGACGTTTACCTTCAGTCTATGTACGCCTTATTTCTTAGATCGATTGGAAATGGTTGTTTCATTGTTCTTCTTCATGTTGGGTATCTTCTTTCTGGTGTCTCGTTTGTGCGAAGTTGTTCTGCAAGACGAATGTCGACTCTTTTTCTATTGTTCATTAGTGCTGATAGGTTCACGTTGAGAAACATGCGGTGCAAACGCATGGGATCGTTAAACTGCTTCCGTGAACCACGAGTTGCGTTTTTCTGTAAAGCATTCGCATTAGAGCTACATGGATCACCTGTACCGCAAACCGGTTCCCCTTTATAGGCGCTTGATCTTGTGGAACGGCCACGAATATATTTGCTTTCTTTATAGTTTCAAGAACGTTTCTCGCGACGATTACATTGCTGCCTGTGTGGTTGTTCATTACGAGCGTTGATTGTGCTTGGAAGCCTAGCAGCGTTTGAGAAGACTGAGTTAGGAGTTGTCTGCTCTGCAGAATCATTGTCACCTTGATGCGATCCGTTCCGTATATTGTAACCATGTTTGCGTATCAACTGTCGACTTGTTCGTGATGAAGAATTTGTCTGACATACAGTTGCGGATTTTGTTGAACACAGATTTTCCGGAAGCACAATAAGTAAATTCAGCCGTTTGATCAAATCCATTCCAAGCAAATCAAGTTTATCATGATGCGTCGAGTAAAATAAACTAGTTGTTTTCTTACTATTGAATTCCATCTTACAAGTAAGTTGTCCGTCAATCCGCAGAGGCGGATTTCGCACATTCATTTCCGTGGGATGGACAGCTGGGCAGCCATTCTTCTCCCACATTGAGCGGGAAATCAATGTCACGTCTGAGGTTGTGTCAATTTGCAACGAAACGGTCTTGCTATGCATTTTGACTGCGACGTATTTCCGTCTGCTTGACAAATCCGCTCCAAAGTTTGCAATGACAGCATTGGTTCTGTCCCGGATTCCATTCGATTTAGTATTATAAAGACGCTTTGTACCGGATCGATAGTTTGTTCTGCGTTGTGACTCTTTGTGACCAATGCGCTTGCACATGCGCACTTATAAGTTCTGAACGGACAATCTTTCGAATAGTGCCATCCACCGCAATTGCAACAGGAATTTTTGGGTTTCAATGACTTTTGGGAGGACTTTCTGAACTACTGTGTGCTGCAGTGTTCCTGTTCACGTGAGGCTCTATTTTCCGTCCGGCGCTTTCAATCAACTTGGTGGCAGTCTTGAGGTTCGCCATTCTGTGAAATTCTGTGTCTTAAATGGTCATTTCCGGCTCGTGCTCCAGTTTGCCCAGAATTGTTGTTTCGTTGTAACCGTGCTCTCTACAAATGTTTTTTTGTTTTAAAGAGACATCATGTTTTCAAAACCAGGATAATTATCGATTTCACTCTATGATTCATTGTCGTTAGTAATATAGAAGCTTTTGACTTATTATATTGAAATCTCGCAATTTGTTAATAGATATTATCTCAGGCGGTGATTCCATCTAATATACCGTGAAAATTTTCAGAAACACAGCTTATAGATACTCTAGCTAATTTCAGTCATTTGATCATTCAACACAACAGTTATCATTGAAGATTTTGCCTAGAACCAATCGCTCGTACTAGCCTTTTCCGCACCTTAAGTGGGATTTGCGACACGGAATATGCAGCTTGTTAGCTATTCATAGTTTTTGGCATCCCATGCTACTTGTGTTGTTTTGTTTAACAATTTTTGGAATGCTCTTGAAAATCACTCTTTGAGTAGCGATCATCCTTAGTGTAGCAGACAATTCGATGCGGTATTAAATCGATTGGGAAACAGTCAATTTTTAACATCAAAACCGAACGGTTCTTATTCCAATATGCGCTTTGATCATCTAATTTGTATGCTTCCTATATAAGCGGGCCTAACAATAAGTAAAACAAATTACTGCCATTGCTTAGAGCCAAAATATTTGGAAGAGTTCTCCGCTGTGCCCATTTTATAATTAAAATTTTTTGTCTCAATAATATGAATACAAAAATGTTAACTAATGTATCGTCTTTATTTCCGGCTAACAGACTCCAGGCAAACTATTTCTTCGTATTTCAAGGAATATCGTTGCTCTTTAAGGATGAATGTGTGAATCTGTGAAGTTTGCTCGATTATGCTGTCATTAGATTTGAAAGTTGAAATAAGGTTACAAAAGTCAGCAAATAATCAATTCGCAGCAGTCATTGATATACGAATATAACATTTCTGCATATTGCTCATAAGTAATTTAAATTGAAATTAATCGCATATAGGTGAATTAGGATTTTTACTTTCGAGACAAGTAATCTCCACCATCTCTGGAATACAAATTACCCAACAACACTAAACATTTTTCGTCGTAAAATTTTGACGACTGTTGTGTGGTTATGATAAGAAGCGTTTTTTATCAGCAGGCGTCGCAGATACTGTCGGTGCATGTACATTGACAACCTTGGGTTTACCAGTGATGCACTTCAGATTTACACTCTAAATCAACTCACTGCCACTGCAGCTCATTAATGCTTCTTCTAGTAGGCTGTTTGGCACCGCAAACACATTCCTGTACAGTATACGCTTAACAAACTCCGCCAAGGTCGGTCCCAAGCCCGTCTGAGAAAGGAGGAGGGTTGGGCTTAGGGCTAGCAACCCTATCCCGTAAAACCTACATTGCTACGGAAACGATGACAACAGATCCGTGGTTCGGTCATGTCTGCAGGATGGATCCCAGTTCGCATACGAAGGTAGCCATGCACTGGCATCCGCAAGGTAAACGAAAAAGGGGACGGCCCAAGGAAACTTGGCGCAGAACGTTGGAACGCGAACTACATGCACAAGGATTCACGGTGCAGACGGCAACGGAAGCAGCGACAGACCGGAGCCACTGGCGTGAAGTTGTCTTCGCCTCATGTGCCACCCGGTACGGAGAGGACTGAATGAATACGCTTAACAGATACCCCTATTTTCCATAAATCTTTAAATCATCTTTTAGACGGCGTTAGCGAAAGGCGAATACATTGAGAATTGCATCACAATCTTCGTATTGTTTGTGCTCCAAACAGCGTACGAGCTTGGTGGTCCGATGATATATTCTCTGCAGAAGGCTGATGTCCTTCTGTAGCCAGGTTGACCAAGCTTGAACCGCATACTCCATGGTTGGCCTCAAGTACGTTTTAAATATTTGATTAACGGTTTGCTACGTGAAACTCGCAAACACGCGTTTTAACAGTAGCAATACTTGTAACGTCTATTCATAGAGAGCTGTGGCGTTATGTGACGTTTTCAAAGTGTTGCTCACTCACGCACCCAAGTCCTTCTCCTTGTCCGTTCTTATGTATATAGTTCAAAACACCTTTGTGCAAATCACTCACGAAATTATCTGCACAGGTTATCAAATGTTTCTCATCTTCTCATCCATTGCACGCTGACTGGTTCAGTTCTATTCCTCTTTATATTAGACTTCCTTGACGAACCTTGACGAATCGCTGATTGTTCGATAAGGGCGGACAATGTTTATCCCCACATGAACTTTTTAGTGTATTTGCATAAATTATCACCTGCAATACGTTTTAATCCTGGTTCATTTTGAATTCGCGAGTAACGTGTTCCCTCATTTCACACTCAATGATGACACATTTTGCGAAGTTTAGCGTTGTGCACTTCAGATTACATGCAACTCAAATGTATTCCAACCCAACATGTTTATGAATGGACGAAGTGAAGTCATACAGTAACTTGCACAAGGTCGCCAGAATATTATGTATAATATTTCGATATTTATCTCGGTTTTGAAAACATAGTCTGTCTTGGGAAAAAAGACAATCTAGTCTAAGGCTGTTTATCAGAATGTTCAACCGGAGCGGTGAAAAGCAGACTTATTTTGTATGTTTCTTGTCATTAATATTAAACTCGGTTTATGACGTTTCTGTGACACAAAAGAAACTTTAATCGAGATCTGTTCGAAACTGAAGTGCGCACAATTTGGTCGATTATAAATCCAAGATCGGCCAAACTGTATTACAAACAATTGTGTCATCAAACTTTAGGTAATATGTCTTACAAATTGCTAGATTTCATTTATTGAATCGAACGCTGCTACGTTACTAAAGAGAATAAAACTTAACAGGAGTCGATAATTATCCTGCTTTTGAAAACATAATGTATCTGTAAAACATACAAACATTTGTACAGAACATGGTTACAACGAACAGTTTACTCTTTAATCAACAATGCTAGGCACGAAGTTATTCTCAATTATATATATATATATATATATATATATATATATATATATATTCTATTGATGGTATTATATATATATATATATATATATATATATATATATATATATATATGTTGAACTACATGGCTTTGTGCGGAAAATAATAGTGCACTAGTTTGCTTACTGGACTTCTTCGACCCGAACTGCCTTGGCCTTCTCGCTTACGCCACATTTACTATTCGGCCTAGCCAAGGCCTCACACCCAAATCATGGTTACTTTTTACAAGACTGCGGTTCGGAAATTAAGAAACCAATAGTAAACCATGGGGTTTTGAAATGGGAACATCGTCTGCTTTTACTAGATTCTTTGAGGAGGAAGCTGATCTATTAGAAGTGGTTTCCGTCAGGGTTTCCCTGGCAAAATCGACGCAGGTAGTTCAGAAATGCATCATTCAATTCGATCGAGTGTGTTTGAGTTTCATATTCATTACTTTGACAGTGGTAGCACATCTTACACGCAGATTAAATGTAAAGCAACATCCTTGACCAGAAGAGATATCTCATTTGCTTCTCAATACCCAACAAACTCAACTGCAAAACCCTGTATCTGAAATTTTTAATTTACTCGATGCTAAAACTGTAAATTGAGAAAAATTGATAATAATTAACGAGAGTGTTTGGGTTACAGTAGTGAAAAATTAAATTTCTGGGACATTGTTATCTACAGTATTAAAATATTAGGCTAACAATAGGTGCAGAAATATTGCAATATCTAGAAACGAACGGTTGCCGGTCAGTCGTCCACAACGAATTCATTTATAACGGTTGATGTCAAACAATTTTGGTCATAAACTGAAATGCCTGGATGTTTGATATACACGCAAGTAGCTGTATTAATCCATGCAACTTCAATATTTGACAGAGACAAAAAATAAATTACACTCGGACGAGCGAAAGAAACACTGTTGTGTCAGAAAAATAGGGACGTCATAGTGTCAAAACAAATCGATGTCATTAGCCGTGTTCGCAAATACAGTGTGTCTAAGAGAATACTATGTACGATATACACAATAGGTTAACAAATACAAAACGACATCCCCCGAAAATACACTACAATACGGTTTCTGGTTGTTTGCCGCCATCAGATGGAAAAAGTAAGATTAGGTTCAGTCGAACTTGAAACAGTGAATTAATATAGTCACACTGTAATGCCAGTGTTGCATAGTGATTGCACAACGATCCACAATTTTTAAACACAGAATCATACAAGGATTTTTGGTCTAGCAATCATGGCGCTTACGGATGAACAGTGATGTGTTGCTTACATTTCAAAACTTACACTAAACTACCGGTTTCTGGATGATAACCGTCACGAAAAGGGGACACTAAGATTAGGTTAAGTGAGCCTTGAAACAGTGGATAAATGGGGATATACTGAAATGCTACTGTTACATAGTTTTCGTACAACGGAACACGATTTTTAAACACAGAATCATACAATGATTCTTGGTTGAGCAATCATGGCGCTCATAGATGACGGAAGTAATTTGTTGCTCACATACCTGAAATCCCACTCCACTACCGGTTTCTGGCTGTTAGTCGTCATTAGGTGCAGACAGTAATATTAGCTTCACTGATCCTGGAATCAGTGGATAAATGAGTTTATACTGTAATGCCACTGTTGAATAGTGTTTGTACAACGAACCACTATTTTCAAGAACTGAATCATACAATGATTCGTAGTCGAGTAATCATGGCGCATATGGATGAATAAAGTGATGTGTTGCTCACATCCTTGGAATGAATGAATTTCAAACAATGTATACCTGAATGCCAATTTCGCATTGGGCTTGTACAACGAACCACGATATTCAAACACATAATCACTAAGTGATTCGTGGTCAAGCACACAAGGCGCTCATGGATGACCCAATTAATATTTCGCTCACAATCATCGAAATTGCAGTTCACTACCGCTTTCTGGATAATGCCCTCATCAAGAGCAGACAGTGAGATGAGGTTGGCCTGGAGGCCGTTATTCGGAACTAAAGATGTTACATTAGTTGACATTTTTGTATCCATATTATTGAAACAAAATATAATTAATTATAAAATAAGCACGGCCGATAACTCTTTTAAATATTTTGGCTCTACGCAATGGCATTAGGTTGTTTTTTATTGTTAGGCCCGCTAATATAGGAAGCATAAAATTAGATGATCAAAGCGCACATTGGAACAAGAACCGTTCAATTTTTATGTATAATATTGACTATTTCCAATCGAGTTAATACCGCATCCAATTGTCTGCTACACTAATAATAGTCGCTACTCAATGAGTGATTTTCAAAAGCATTTCAAACCTAGTTAAACAAAACAACACAAGTAGAATGGGATGCCAGAAACTGAGAATAGCTAACAAGCGGCATATTCCGTGTCGCACATTCCACTTAAGTTGCGGAGAAGCCTAGTTCGAGAGATTGGTTCCAGGCAAATCTTCTGTGATGACTGTTGTGTTGAATGTTCAAATGACTTAAATTAGCTAAAGTATCTATAAGCTGTGTTTCCGAAATTTTTCACGGTATATATGATGGAATCATCATGGCCATTTCTCCAAACAAACTCAAAATGTCTAATAATAAATCGGCTTCCGGTAACCCGATTCTCAAGAAACCTCCGTAGACGGATATTTGGATGAAACACATCTCCTCTCTTCATTCAAGAGACTTCAAAATGTTAACGCAAGTACTTAAAAATGTTGAGCGTCTGCCAACCATTGGATATCTACAAGAGTGCTTAAGTGCGTGAATGCAAAAATTTGGTTTTGAGGATACCTTTGAGGACACCATTGCCAATAACTTCCGAGGGTACTACGAAGTAGCTTTGATAGAATTAGCTTTTTGGGCGGAACACACGCTTTTGATGGTAATCTCATTTAAATGTGAGCTTTTTCCCGCAAATCGGGATTATCCCAACAACTGTTTAACCTGAGCAGAGAGCAAAATAATTATATGCGCAACGTAGAAAGTACCTGTTTGCAACTGTTGCTACTGTTAACTCGATTACCGTTGAGGGATCATAAATGTTCGTATCTGACAAGCGGACAAATTTGTTGAAGCATTAAGTCAGTCGGCAAGAGCTGATTGTTTGTCTCATACCGGCAGGAATCGTAATTACTTGGGACCTATGCATGCTGGCGTACGCGGTTTTATAAAACGAGATTTGGGTTTAGGATATCCCGAATTTCTAAACGATCAAGATCAGTCGCGCATAACATGGGATGCAAAAGGATAAGGCATGTGAGTCGAGCTGCAAAGGATTAAAGAATTGCGTCAACAGTATATTCTTTTCGCATATCCACGCGGCGACATGCAGCATGTAAGGTGACCCAAATAAACTCGATTTACAGAGACACCACGTTTTGAAAACCAGGATAATTATCGATTTCAGTTTATGATTCATTGTCGTAAGTAATATAGAAGATTTTGACCCAATATATTAAAATCTGGCAATTTGTTAATAGATATAATCTCAGGCGGTGATTCCATCTAATATACCGTGAAGATTACCAGAAACACAGCTTATAAATACTTTAGCTGATTTCAGTCATTTGAACATTCAACACAACAGTCATCACAGAAGATTTTGCCTAGAACCAATCGCTCGTACTATCCTTCTCCGCACCTCGAGTGGAATGTGCGACACGGAATATGCAGTTTGTTAGCTATTCTCAGTTTTTAGCATCTTATTTTACTTGCGTTGTTTTGTTTAAGAAGGTTTGAAATGCTTTTGAAAATCACTCATTGAGTAGCAGTGAAGCAGCGAATTCGATGCGGTATTAACTCGATTTGGAAACAGACAATTTTTAACATCAAAACCGAACGGTTCTTATTCCAGTGTGCGCTTTGATCATCTAATTACTATGCTGCCTATATTAGCGGGCCTAACAATAAGAAAAACAACCTAATGCCATTGCTTAGAGCGAAAATATTTGCAAGAGTTCTCGGATGTGCTCATTTTATAATTAAATATGTTTTGATTTAATAATATGGATACGAAAATGTAACTAATGTAACGTTTTATTTCCGGATAACGGCCTCCAGTCAAAGTATTTCTTCGAATTTCAAGGAATATCGTTGCTCTTTTAGGATGAATGTGTGAATCTGTGAAGTTTGCTCGATTATGCTGTCATTAGAGTTGAAAGTTGAAATATGGTTACAAAAGTCAGCAAATAATCAATTCGCAGCAGTCATTGATATACGAATATAACATTTCTGCTTATTGCTCATAAGTAACTTAAATTGAAATTATCCGCATATAGGTGAACTAGGATTTTTACTTGGAGAAAGAAAGAAATCACCGTGTCTGAAAATTTCCTCAAACCTAGAGCTTAAAATATATCCGAACATTTTGACAGTTACTGTTATCATCTCTCGACGGATAGAAATGACAATATTTCCTTGTTTTCCGCGACTTTCTGCGATCCGAAATAATATAAAATGGATCACCTGAAAGTTAGCCAACATATGCAGGTTTGTCAGCAGAAAAACAAAAATGATTTCATTTCAATGAATTGTACTGCACCAAAGCTGATGTTTAAGGATTTCATTTCCAATTCTGTCCTTAACTGCTTCGAACTACAACTTTTTCGTGGAATGTTTTGAAGTATTGTTGTGTGTTGCGTGCGCTGCAGTGACCTTAACTTCATGTTTTGTGCGAGAAATTATTGAACGTCAAAAAGATTGGTTTAGTGGTTTTGCTTTAACCATCAAACTGAAGATGGAGCGTGTTCAGGTTGATGTGATGATTGTACATAAAGGTGGTTGTTTCAATGATTTAAATCTGCTCTTGTTAAAATGTGTACACTGCAAGCTCATTCATATGTTTTGCTGGTTAGAACTGCTGTGCACTGAATGACCTCTGATACGTTTTACAAATTTCGCGTGCGCCGCAGTTAACTGAACTTCTTTTTTTGTGCGAGAAATTATTGAACGTTAAGAATATTGATTTGGTGGTTTTAATTTCACCATCAAACGTAGAATTTAAATATGGAGGTGTGATCCAAGTTAGCATGAGAAGTATAGGTGTTGAGTTGTTTATTACCCTCAGCATCTACTGTAAACAAACCATTCTTATCGTTGGTATAATAGTGTCTCGTTGCATCGCAGAAGTATTTGACGGGAAAATTCTAGAATGGTTTTCAATTTGTTTATTTTTGTTGATTCATGGTGCTGGTCTCTATTTATTCATTTGCCAACGAATTTGTTTGTTGTCTGGCTTCCTATATTTAGCTATAAATGTACGAGTATATTTTGCATTCTTTACACACTAGTCGGTACATTTCGGTCTAGCTCAGTCAGTATAGTGAACGTGTACATATGCTTTGAAATGCTTTTCAAATACTTCTCAATCTAACCATTCACCATAAGGTTGAAAATGCAACGGGAGAAACAACAATAAATATTATTTAGAATAATTTCTTGCTTAGCATTGTTGATTATAGAGTGAACTATTCGTTGAAACCATGCTCTCTACAAATGTTTCATTTTGTTCTACACAGACACCATGTTTTCAAAACCAGGATAATTATCGCTGTCAGTTTAGGATTCATTGTCTTTAGTAATATAGCAGCTTTTGACTTAATATATTAAAATCTAACAATTTGTTAATAGATATTAGCTCAAGTTTGTTGATACTATTGTTTGTAATACAGTATGACCTGATCCTGTGTTTATAATCGATAGAATTTCGCGATCTCCAGTTTTGAACAGATTTCGATTAAAGTATCCTTTGTGTCACAAAAACGTCATCATACATAGGTTGATATTATTTACAAGAAACATGCCTCAATAGCTTGCTCTCCACTGCCTTGGTTGAGCATTCTGATGAACAGCCTATTGTGAACCGCAATAAGTCAGGTCCAAAGAGACACCATGTTTTCAAAACTAGGAAAAAATATAGACAGATAATACACAATATTCCAGCGACCTTCTGCAGTCTACTGTATGAATTTAATCCATTTATTCATAAACCTCCTTGGTTGCAATACATTTATGTTGCAAGTGTTCTGGAGTACACAATGCCAAACGTCGGCAAAACTTGAGATCATTAAGCGCTAAATGACCGAAAACTTGAATCGCGAGTTCAGAATGAGTCGGGATTCAAACGTTTTGCATACTATCAATTTAGGCAAAACATTGCATTGTCCATTCTTATCGAAAATTTCGCAATTCGACAATGTTGGTCAAGGAAGTCCAATATGGAGAAGCATGTTATTAAACCGGTCAATTAGATCAATTTGACAACCGGTGCTGATAAATTCGTGAGTGATTTGTGTAAAGGTGTTCAAGCATATAAATGGATATCTAGTTTTGTTATGAGCGTTATGAATGGATATGAACAATAAGCATCATCCCGTGTTAATTGATTTTTGGGTGAATGCTGTGAAAAACTATAGATTTGGATCTAATGAGCGAATCTTGATATAACGATAAGTGCGACAGGGAAGAGGGGCTGCCGTGGAATAACATTGCATTTTGAATAATGTACATTCAAACAGTACGCGCCTTTTGGGAAGGATTCACCATTTGGGGGACTGATTGATCTATGTTACCCCCCGAATTTCACCACCTTATAAGCAACTTTGATTAGCGTCCATTTGCGGCAGAAGCCCCCTTTTGTACGAAATGGTATTGGGTTCATCGCCAATATTGTTGGCCACATGTAAGCTTATTTCAGACGTATGCCCCACGACCGGTTTCGTGCTGTTTGCACTCATCAGGTAGGGACAGTAAGATCAGGATCCGGTCGTGGGGTGTGAATGACGGAAAAGCATGCAAATGAATATTTTGTTTCATGGGTATGGGTTTAACCCCATTTAACATGTGTTTGGACACATGCTTTGAACAGGTTGGTCGTACCAGCCTTATCCAACAGTGGCATACAAGCGCTCCTTGTTTACCATTCTTCCACTGTTTCAAGCGCATGCGGATCCTGATCTTACTGTCCCTACCTGATGAGTGCAAACAGCACGAAACCGGTCGTGGGGTGTGAATGACGGAAAAGCTTGCAAATGAATATTTTGTTCCATGGTTATGGGTTTTACCCCATTTAACATGTGTTTCGACACATGCTTTGAACAGGTTCGTCGAACGAGCCTTATCCAACAGTGGCATACAAGCGCTCCTTGTTTACCATTTCTCCACTGTTTCAAGCGCATGCGAATCCTGATCTTACTGTCCCTACCTGATGAGTGCAAACAGAACGAAACCGGTCGTGGGGTGTGAATGACTGAAAAGCATGCAAATGAATATTTTGTTTCATGGTTATGGGTTGTACCCCATTTAACATGTGTTTCGACACATGCTTTGAAAGGTTCGTCGTACGAGCCTTATCCAACAGTGGCATACAAGCGCTCCTTGTTTACGTCTTTATCTTAGTAATGAGTGTTGTGTTTTTGGAGCGAGTTCCGGCTGACCCAACACTCACGAAAGTGAAAGAAGACGACTGACAGAATGCACCGTTTAATTTACAGCTTATTTGTATATATATGCACAATCATTCATTTAGATGAAAGAAAGATAAGGCCAGCTGCTATATTGATTCAAATCAGCGAGTTATGTTCAATTGATTAGAAACGATCAATACTTCCATAGCAGTGCGAGTTTTGCCGTGCCTAGATTGAACGACCTTGACCCCTCCCCATGCAAAAAAGGACGTTTACCTTCAGTCTATGTATGCCTTGTTTCTTAGATCGATTTGAAATGGTTGTTTCATTGTTCTTCTTCATGTTGGGTATCTTCTTTCTGGTGTCTCGTTTGTGCGATTTTGTTCTGCAAGACGAATGTCGACTCTTTTTCTATTGTTCATTAGTGCTGATAGGTTCACGTTGAGAAACATGCGGTGCAAACGCATGGGATCGTTAAACTGCTTCCGTGAACCACGAGTTGCGTTTTTCTGTAAAGCATTCGCATTAGAGCTACATAGATCACCTGTACCGCAAACCGGTTCCCCTTTATAGGCGCTTGATCTTGTGGAACGGCCACGAATATATTTGCTTTCTTTATAGTTTCAAGAACGTTTTTCGCGACGATTACATTGCTGCCTGTGTGGTTGTTCATTACGAGCGTTGATTGTGCTTGGAAGCCTTGCAGCGTTTGAGAAGACTGAGTTAGGAGTTGTCTGCTCTGAAGAATCATTGTCACCTTGATGCGATCCGTTCCGTATATTGTAACCATGTTTGCGTATCAACTGTCGACTTGTTCGTGATGAAGAATTTGTCTGACATACAGTTGCGGATTTTGTTGAACACAGATTTTCCGGAAGCACAATAAGTAAATTCAGCCGTTTGATCAAATCCATTCCAAGCAAATCAAGTTTATCATGATGCGTCGAGTAAAATAAACTAGTTGTTTTCTTACTATTGAATTCCATCTTACAAGTAAGTTGTCCGTCAATCCGCAGAGGCGGATTTCGCACATTCATTTCCGTGGGATGGACAGCTGGGCAGCCATTCTTCTCCCACATTGAGCGGGAAATCAATGTCACGTCTGAGGTTGTGTCAATTTGCAACGAAACGGTCTTGCTATGCATTTTGACTGCGACGTATTTCCGTCTGCTTGACAAATCCGCTCCAAAGTTTGCAATGACAGCATTGGTTCTGCCACGGATTCCATTCGATTTAGTATTATAAAGACGCTTTGTACCGGATCGATAGTTTGTTCTGCGTTGTGACTCTTTGTGACCAATGCGCTTGCACATGCGCACTTATAAGTTCTGAACGGACAATCTTTCGAATAGTGCCATCCACCGCAATTGCAACAGGAATTTTTGGTTTTCAATGACTTTTGGGAGGACTTTCTGAACTACTGTGTGCTGCAGTGTTCCTGTTCACGTGAGGCTCTATTTTCCGTCCGGCGCTTTCAATCAACTTGGTGGCAGTCTTGAGGTTCGTCATTCTGTGAAATTCTGTGTCTTAAATGGTCATTTCCGGCTCGTGCTCCAGTTTGCCCAGAATTGTTGTTTCGTTGTAACCGTGCTCTCTACAAATGTTTTTTTTTGTTTTACAGAGACACCATGTTTTCAAAACCGGGATAATCATCGATTTCACTCTATGATTCATTGTTGTTAGTAATATAGAAGCTTTTGACTTATTATATTGAAATGTGGCAATTTGTTAATAGATATTAGCTCAGGCGGAGATTCCATCTAATATACCGTGAAAATTTTCAGAAACACAGCTTATAGATACTCTAGCTAATTTCAGTCATTTGACCATTCAACACAACAGTTATCATTGAAGATTTTGCCTAGAACCAATCGCTCGTACTAGCCTTTTCCGCACCTTAAGTGGGATTTGCGACACGGAATATGCAGCTTGTTAGCTATTCATAGTTTTTGGCATCCCATGCTACTTGTGTTGTTTTGTTTAACAATTTTTGGAATGCTCTTGAAAATCACTCTCTGAGTAGCGATCATCCTTAGTGTAGCAGACAATTCGATGCGGTATTAAATCGATTGGGAAACAGTCAATTTACAACATCAAAACCGAACGGTTCTTATTCCAATATGCGCTTTGATCATCTAATTTGTATGCTTCCTACATTAGCGGGCCGAACAATAAGAAAAACAAATTACTGCCATTGCTTAGAGCCAAAATACTTGGAAGAGTTCTCCGCTGTGCCCATTTTATAATTAAAATTTTTTGTCTCAATAATATGGATACAAAAATGTTAACTAATGTATCGTCTTTATTTCCGGCTAACAGACTCCAGGCAAACTATTTCTTCGTATTTCAAGGAATATCGTTGCTCTTTAAGGCTGAATGTGTGAATCTGTGAAGTTTGCTCGATTATGCTGTCATTAGATTTGAAAGTTTAAATAAGGTTACAAAAGTCAGCAAATAATCAATTCGCAGCAGTCATTGATATACGAATATAACATTTCTGCATATTGCTCATAAGTAATTTAAATTGAAATTAATCGCATATAGGTGAATTAGGATTTTTACTTTCGAGACAAGTAATCTCCACCATCTCTGGAATACAAATTACCCAACAACACTAAACATTTTTCGTCGTAAAATTTTGACGACTGTTGTGTGGTTATGATAAGAAGCGTTTTTTATCAGCAGGCGTCGCAGATACTGTCGGTGCATGTACATTGACAACCTTGGGTTTACCAGTGATGCACTTCAGATTTACACTCTAAATCAACTCACTGCCACTGCAGCTCATTAATGCTTCTTCTAGTAGGCTGTTTGGCACCGCAAACACATTCCTGTACAGTATACGCTTAACAGATACCCCTATTTTCCATAAATCTTTAAATCATCTTTTAGACGGCGTTAGCGAAAGGCGAATACATTGAGAATTGCATCACAATCTTCGTATTGTTTGTGCTCCAAACAGCGTACGAGCTTGGTGGTCCGATGATATATTCTCTGCAGAAGGCTGATGTCCTTCTGTAGCCAGGTTGACCAAGCTTGAACCGCATACTCCATGGTTGGCCTCAAGTACGTTTTAAATATTTGATTAACGGTTTGCTACGTGAAACTCGCAAACACGCGTTTTAACAGTAGCAATACTTGTAACGTCTATTCATAGAGAGCTGTGGCGTTATGTGACGTTTTCAAAGTGTTGCTCACTCACGCACCCAAGTCCTTATCCTTGTCCGTTCTTATGTATATAGTTCAAAACACCTTTGTGCAAATCACTCACGAAATAATCTGCACAGGTTATCAAATAATTCTCATCTTCTCATCCATTGCACGCTGACTGGTTAAGTTCTATTCCTCTTTATATTAGACTTCCTTGACGAACATTGACGAATTGCTGATTGTTAGGGCGGACAATGTTTATCCCCACATGAACTTTTAGTGTATTTGCCTAAATTATCACTTGCAATACTTTTTAATCCTAGTTCATTCTGAATTCGCGAGTAACGTATTCCCTCATTTCACACTCAATGATCACACATTTTGCGAAGTTTAGCGTTGTGCACTTCAGATTACATGCAACTCAAATGTATTCCAACCTAACATG
Source organism: Atriophallophorus winterbourni (assembly GCA_013407085.1). Taxonomy (NCBI): domain Eukaryota; kingdom Metazoa; phylum Platyhelminthes; class Trematoda; order Plagiorchiida; family Microphallidae; genus Atriophallophorus; species Atriophallophorus winterbourni. The sequence goes on from JACCGJ010020784.1 coordinate 24,028, forward strand.
TTTATGAATGAACGAAGTAAAGTCATACAGTAACTTGCACAAGGTCGCCAGAATATTGTGTATAATATTTCGATATTTATCTCGGTTTTGAAAACATAGTCTGTCTTGGGAAAAGAGGCAATCTAGTCTAAGGCTGTTTATCAGAATGTTCAACCGGAGCGGTGAAAAGCAGACTTATTTTGTATGTTTCTTGTCATTAATATTAAACTCTGTTATATGACGTTTCTGTGACACAAAAGAAACTTTAATCGAGATCTGTTCGAAACTGAAGTGCGCACAATTTGGTCCATTATAATCCAAGATCGGCCAAACTGTATTACAAACAATTTGGTGTCATCAAACTTTAGGTAATATGTCTTACAAATTGCTAGATTTCATTTATTGAATCAACGCTGCCTACGTTACTAAAGAGAATGAAACTTAACAGGAGTCGGATAATTATCCTGCTTTTGAAAACATAGTGTTGTAAAACATACAAACATTGTCAGAACATGGTTACAACTGACAGTTACTCTTAATCAACAATGCTAGGCACGAAGTTATTCTCGATTATATATATATAGTATATATATTATATAGTATATATATATGTATGGGAACATCGTCTGGTTTTACTAGATTCTTTGAGGAGGAAGCTGATCTATTAGAAGTGGTTTCCGTCAGGGTTTCCCTGGCAAAATCGACGCAGGTAGTTCAGAAATGCATCATTCAATTCGATCGAGTGTGTTTGAGTTTCATATTCATTACTTTGACAGTGGTAGCACATCTTACACGCAGATTAAATGTAAAGCAACATCCTTGACCAGAAGAGATATCTCATCTGCTTCTCAATACCCAACAAACTCAACTTCAAAACCCTGTATCTGAAATTTTTAATTTACTCGATGCTTAAACTGTAAATTGAGAAAAATTGATAATAATTAACGAGAGTGTTTGGGTTACAGTGGTGAAAAATTAAATTTCTGGGACATTGTTATCTACAGTATTAAAATATTAGGCTAACAATAGGTGCAGAAATATTGCAATATCTAGAAACGAACGGTTGCCGGTCAGTCGTCCACAACGAATTTATTTGAAACGGTTGATGTCAAACAATTTTGGTCATAAACTGAAATGCCTGGATGTTTGATATACACGCAAGTAGCTGTATTAATCCATGCAACTTCAATATTTGACAGAGACAAAAAATAAATTACACTCGGACGAGCGAAAGAAACACTGTTGTGTCAGAAAAATAGGGACGTCATAGTGTCAAAACAAATCGATGTCATTAGCCGTGTTCGCAAATACAGTGTGTCTAAGAGAATACTATGTACGATATACACAATAGGTTAACAAATACAAAACGACATCCCCCGAAAATACACTACAATACGGTTTCTGGTTGTTTGCCGCCATCAGATGGAAAAAGTAAGATTAGGTTCAGTCGAACTTGAAACAGTGAATTAATATAGTCACACTGTAATGCCAGTGTTGCATAGTGATTGCACAACGATCCACAATTTTTAAACACAGAATCATACAAGGATTTTTGGTCTAGCAATCATGGCGCTTACGGATGAACAGTGATGTGTTGCTTACATTTCAAAACTTACACTAAACTACCGGTTTCTGGATGATAACCGTCACGAAAAGGGGACACTAAGATTAGGTTAAGTGAGCCTTGAAACAGTGGATAAATGGGGATATACTGAAATGCTACTGTTACATAGTTTTCGTACAACGGAACACGATTTTTAAACACAGAATCATACAATGATTCTTGGTTGAGCAATCATGGCGCTCATAGATGACTGAAGTAATTTGTTGCTCACATACCCGAAATCCCACTCCACTACCGGTTTCTGGCTGTTAGTCGTCATTAGGTGCAGACAGTAATATTAGCTTCACTGATCCTGGAATCAGTGGATAAATGAGTTTATACTGTAATGCCACTGTTGAATAGTGTTTGTACAACGAACCACTATTTTCAAGAACTGAATCATACAATGATTCGTAGTCGAGTAATCATGGCGCATATGGATGAATAAAGTGATGTGTTGCTCACATCCTTGGAATGAATGAATTTCAAACAATGTATACCTGAATGCCAATTTTGCATTGGGCTTGTACAACGAACCACGATATTCAAACACATAATCACTAAGTGATTCGTGGTCAAGCACACAAGGCGCTCATGGATGACCCAATTAATATTTCGCTCACAATCATCGAAATTGCAGTTCACTACCGCTTTCTGGATAATGCCCACATCAAAAGCAGACAGTGAGATGAGGTTGGCCTGGAGGCCGTTATTCGGAACTAAAGATGTTACATTAGTTGACATTTTTGTATCCATCTTATTGAAACAAAATATAATTAATCATAAAATGAGCACGGCCGATAACTCTTTTAAATATTTTGGCTCTACGCAATGGCATTAGGTTGTTTTTTTATTGTTAGGCCCGCTAATATAGGAAGCATAAAATTAGATGATCAAAGCGCACATTGGAACAAGAACCGTTCAATTTTTATGTATAATATTGACTATTTCCAATCGAGTTAATACCGCATCCAATTGTCTGCTACACTAATAATAGTCGCTACTCAATGAGTGATTTTCAAAAGCATTTCAAACCTAGTTAAACAAAACAACACAAGTAGAATGGGATGCCAGAAACTGAGAATAGCTAACAAGCGGCATATTCCGTGTCGCACATTCCACTTAAGTTGCGGAGAAGCCTAGTTCGAGCGATTGGTTCCAGGCAAATCTTCTGTGATGACTGTTGTGTTGAATGTTCAAATGACTTAAATTAGCTAAAGTATCTATAAGCTGTGTTTCCGACATTTTTCACGGTATATATGATGGAATCATCATAGCCATTTCTCCAAACAAACTCAAAATGTCTAATAATAAATCGGCTTCCGGTAACCCGATTCTCAAGAAACCTCCGTAGACGGATATTTGGATGAAACACATCTCCTCTCTTCATTCAAGAGACTTCAAAATGTTAACGCAAGTACTGAAAAATGTTGAGCGTCTGCCAACCATTGGATATCTAGAAGAGTGCTTAAGTGCGTGAATGCAAAAATTTGGTTTTGAGGATACCTTTGAGGACACCATTGCCAATAACTTCCGAGGGTACTACGAAGTAGCTTTGATAGAATTAGCTTGTTGGGCGGAACACACGCTTTTGATGTGAATCTCATTTAAATGTGAGCTTTTTCCCGCAAATCGGGATTATCCAATAAGAAAAACAACCTAATGCCATTGCTTAGAGCGAAAATATTAGAGAGAGTTTATGAATGTGCTCGTTTTATAATTAAATATGTTATGTTTTAATAATATGGATACGAAAATGTAACTAATGAAACGTCTTTATTTCCGGATAACGGCCTCCAGGCAAACTATTTCTTCGAATTTCAAGGAATATCGTTGCTCTTTTAGGATGAATGTGTGAATCTGTGAAGTTTGCTCGATTATGCTGTCATTAGAGTTGAAAGTTGAAATATGGTTACAAAAGTGAGCAAATAATCAATTTGCAGCTGTCATTGATATACGAATATAACATTTCTGCATATTATTCATAAGTAACTTAAATTGAAATTATCCGCATATAGGTGAACTAGGATTTTTACTTGGAGAAAGAAAGAAATCACCGTGTCTGACAATTTCCTCAAACCTAGAGCTTAAAATATATCCGAACATTTTGACAGTTACTGTATTCATTTTTCGACGGATAGAAATGACAATATTCCATTGTTTTCCGCTACTTTCTGCGATCCGAGATAATATAAAATGGATCACCTGGAAGTTAGCCAACATATGCAGGTTTGTCAGCAGAAAAACAAAAGTGATTTCATTTCAATGAATTGTACTGCACCAAAGCTGATGTTTAAGGATTTCATTTCCAATTCTGTCCTTAACTGCTTCGAAGTACAACTTTTTCGTGGAATGTTTTGAAGTTTTGTTGTGTGATTATGATAAAAAGCTTCTTATTCAGCAGTGGTTGCAGGGTTGTCGGTTGATAGATGTGTTGTACCTATTCCCAGGATTTCTACACAGACGGAAAAAGTCAGGTGTGATTAGCAATGAAGTGAATAGTCTGGATGCCGAGCGACTGTCCTCTGAGAGACGCTATTCTGACGCGATTTAGAAGATAAACAATTTTATGTATTTGGATTACCTGAGAGAAACAGCCTAATAGTAGCAAAAGAAACCTGCAACAGTAAACGCGAAGGGATTTGGACTCAAATGTATGCACATCAGAAGCGCGTGATCCTCCATTTTCTACACTTTTCAGTACGCGCATTTAGATTGGGTTCGCTTTCAAGAATTAAATGTATCCTTCGCTTAGCAGACAATTTGATGCGGTGCATGTGGGGGAGCATCAGCTTTGCCATGACCAGCAAATAATCAGTATCGCTATTTTCGCTTATGAATGATATGATAAAGAGAATGCTCTATAACACAGTGCGCCTAACAAAATTAAGATTAACCTGATGCCAATGCTGAGAGAGATAATGTTTCAAAATAATTAAGCATGTTTCTTTTTCACAGAAAGTATTACGGGCAGAACGTCTGAACTGCGTGCACTCTGCTAGAAGGCCTTTTCCATTTTCACTAGTTTTACCTACGTCGAGCCTTTCGAGACAAGTGATCTCCACCATCTCTGGAATACAAATTACCCAACAACACTAAACATTTGAGGAGGACTGTTGTGTGGTTATGATGAAAAGCGTTTTTTTATCAGCAGACGTCGCAGATACTGTCGGTGCATGAACATCGACAACTGTGGGTTTACTAGTAATGCGCTTTTTAGATTTACACTCTAAATCAGCTCACTGCCACTGCAGCTCATTAATGTTTCTTCTAGTAGGCTGTTTGGCATCGCAAACACATTCATGTACAGTACACGCTTAACAGATACCCCCCTTTTCATGAATCTTCAAATCATCTTTTAGACGGCGTTAGCGAAAGGCGAATACATTGAGAATTGCATCACAATCTTCGTATTGTTTGTGCTTCAAACAGCGTATGAGCTTGGTGGTCCGATGATATATTCTCTGCAGAAGGCTGATGTCCTTCTGTAGCCAGTTTGACCAAGCTTGAACCGCATACTCCATGGTTGGCCTCAAGTACGTTTTAATTATTCGATTAACATTTTGAGACGTAAAACTCGCGAACACGCGTTTCAACAGAAACAATGCTTGTAACGTCTATTCATAGAGAGCTGTGGCGTTATGTAACGTTTTCAAAGTGTTGCTCACTCACGCACCCAAGTCCTTCTCCTTTTCCGTTCTTCCATCAATTCCGTTTAATTCCTCTACAAATCCTTTCAGTCCGATTCAAGTGAAACTGCTGACTTCATCGTCCATACCGGTAGCAGTGAATCAGTCATCCCGGCCGAAATCTTGACCCGGGTGGCCCCAGAGGCGCATGTGCAACCGACCAACGTTAAATTTTGTTGCGGTTCCGGACACAATTCGCCACTGACAGGTGAAACCACTTTACTTGTGAAACAAGACAATGAGATTTCAATTCCAGTCCGATTCTTGGTATCTCAAAGCAGTTCAGCAATCCTCGTTGTGAAAGCCCTGCGAGCTATCAAGCATCCTGTATCACTAAATGTTGTGCCTGTTGAATATTGAGGATAACAAATTCAGGCCGACTCCCTGTTCAGGCACGCGAAAATTTCTCAAACGGAAGCATGCTGTCTCATCTCCCAAGCATGTGCCGTTTCCCGTGAGCAACTACGAACGTTCACCAAAAAGATTTTTCCAACAGTCATGTCATCCGTACGGAACGGTTGACGTCCAGATGTGCGGAATAAATACATTCGCCTTTAACAGATCCGTGATGAGCTACTGATAATACCGGACGGTGTGATTTGTCGGGGAGACCGATTGCTTATCCCGCCACCGTTGAGGGAAGCCTGTCTTGGACGATCTAAATAAGGGCCATATGGGCATTGGAAAAATGAAACCGTTGGCACGGCAAGAGGTTTGGTGGCCAGAAATTGATGCCGACATCAGAAGTACAGCTATGAACTGCGAGGCTTGCTTGCACAAAATCAATTCAGGTCCAAGGGACTGGACACCATGGCCCGACAGTTACCTTTCCTGGCAACGAATCCATGCAGATCATTGTGGACCGTTTTTTGCGAAAGAACTTCACACTTGTGATCACCGACTCGTATCCCAAGTGGCCAGAAGTCTTTCCGACAACCACAGCAACAACGGCGTTCACAATGCGAGCTATAAGGAAGTGTTTCAGCCGTGAAGGAATCCATCAAGTACTTATTACTGACAATGGTGCCCAATTCTGTTTCAATGAAATGAAGATGTGGCTAAGAAGCATCGGGTGCCGACACTTACGAACTGCTCCGCGGCATCCATGTTCCAATGGCGCTGCAGAGAATATTGTGATGAGTATCAAGACTGCTATTCACTCAGCCAATCCTGGAAGCTTCCAAGCCCTGAACTTATTCATTGATAACTTTCTACTGCAATACCATAATGCCGTCCATTGCACGATCGGAGAGAGCCCAGCCAAATTGTTCAAATCCAGGACACTCCGAACTTCTTTACACCGAATGGATTCGAGTGATGTTACTTATTTCAGAGGAATCGACTTGAGACCCGCTCATGGCATCGTCACGCGACAGATCGGAAATTCAATGATTGAGACCACTGACCTGAAGGATGCAAGTGTGCACCAACGTCACAAAAGTCAAGTACAATTCAAAAGGTCAGTAGAGGAAAACATCTATCAGGAATCAACGCATCAACCAGAACCAAGTGTGAAACCTCAGGAGTCAACTGATCTTAGAAGGTCTGCGAGGTTGGTGATTCGGAACAACGCAACAATTTCGAGGGGGAAAGGTTGTGGTGTGGGTTAGCAAATCCTACACACCATGATGCAAGCCGAGCAGGTTGGCTGTGATGATGGTTTGGATAATAATCAATAATTCAAATTCTCGTTGTTAGAGTTGCATCAATTATTACATACTGTTGTTCGTGTGAGCGTGGTTTGTTCTCACTTACAATCGTGGGCTGCTTATTCAATTCAATATAATTCGATTCATTACATATAAGCTCAGGGGGTGATTCCATCTAATATACCGTGAAATCTGTATATTTTGTTTACCTATCGATAACCTATTGATAGAAATGCAGCACAATTTGCGAGAGATGAAGGGGAAGTTTAATGTAAACAGAAAAGATGGGAGCATGCATGAGCTTAAATGTAATCGGACGATTTTCTATTGAATTAATAGCTTTTATACGATTTACATGCAAAGGTCACTTTTAAAACTCAAACACTTACACTTTAATAGCGTGATAGCAAACAGCAAATGCAGAAGAGGCTGAAGAATTTAAACGTTGAGGGTTATTCACAAATACATCAATGTTACTATTAGGTTGGTCTAATTTCAGGAAACAATTCTATGGGCAACATGTGTTAAAGGCGCTATTCATAATAACCACATAACAGTTATTAAAATCCCGCAACATAGAACTGTGTAAGTTGTATTCTGTGAATTTAATGCAACAATTGGTGCAGATTACTAGATTTGACAAAACTGTTTCGAAATTTCGTTGTAGAAAAAAATGATGCGAAGGGACTTGACCGTTTAAAAATGTGCACACAGTTTAATTTGTGCTCTCGGTAACACATTCTGTCGAACAAAACATTCTAAACATTGAAATCAACGTGATCTAATTTTTCTTATTCACACTAATACATGAATCGTGATGCACACCAGACCATATCAAAACTCTGACTGTGATGCTCATTATTGACTGCCCTGTAAAAACTGAAGGTTCCATACAAGATATTTCATAAAAACAAATTGTTGGCTGAGCCGAGAATAGACGTCACTTGAAAGTGTGAACATAATCTACCTACGCAATTTGATAAGATGCAGAACTTGAAACTTCATGCGTTTTTGATGTACATTCATGGTCATAATCGACCGATGTGAGCCAAGGCACCAATTGACTCCATCATCTGTCGTCAAAACCCCCACAATCCGTGTATAATATTTAATTATGAGAATTATGAGCAACACTATATTTTCTCTTTCTCTAGATATATATTATTTTTTGACATGAAGCTCGTTCAGATCGATCAGATGATTGTACAAAATGGTCTTTGTTTTCATGCTCTGAATCTGCACCGGTGAAGATGAGCACAGTGCAAGCTCATTCATATGTTTTGCCGTTAGAAACTGTTGTGCACACAATGACTTCTGATACGTTTCACAAAATTCGCGTGCACCGCAGTGACCTTATTTTTTGTGCGATGAATCATTGAACGTGAAGAATATTGATTTGGTGGTTTCACTTTCACCATCAAACTAAAGATGAAGCGTGTGATTAGTGTACATAAAGGTGGTTGTTTTTATGTTTTCAATCTGCTCTTGTTAATTTGATCACACTGCATCTCATCCATTTGTTTTGCCGTTTCAAACTGCTGTGCACTCAATGGCCTCTGATACGTTTAACAAATTTCGCGTACGTTGCAGTGAGCTTAACATCTTGTTTCGTGCGAGAAAATATTGAACTTGAAGAATATTGATTTGGTGGTTTCACTTTCACCATCAAACGAAAAATTTAAATTTAAAGGTGTGATTCACGTTTGCGTGGCAATGATAGGTGTTGAGTTGCTTAATACATTCAGCATCTACTCTGAACAAACCATATTAATCTTTGGTATAATAGTGTCTCATTGCATCGCAGAAATATATGACGAGAAAAAATGTAAAATGTTTCCGAAGTTGTGGTTTTTTGGATTCATGGCGCTGGTCTCTCGTTATCCATTTGCCTTCAAATTTTTTTATTAGCTGTCTTCCTATATTAAGCTTCAAATGTACAAGTATATCTTCCATTCTATGCACACCAGTCTGTACATGTCGATCGAGCTCAGTCAGTAAAGTAAACTTGTACGTATGCTTTGAAGTGCATTTGAAATGTTTCTCACTTTTACTATTCATGATGTGATTGAAGATGCAACGGATGGAACAACCGGTAGTGGTGTGTAAGGGATGGGGATTTGAACAACACATAACTTTTACGATATATATATATATATATATATATATATATATATATATATATAGATCTCGATTAAAGTTTCTTTTGTGTCACAGAAACGTCATAAGACCGAGTTTAATATAAATGACATAAAAAACATACAAAATAAGTCTGCTTTTCACCGCTCCGGTTGAACATTCTGATAAACAGCCTTAGACTAGATTGCCTCTTTTCCCAAGACAGACTATATTTTCAAAACCAAGATAAATATCGAAATATTATGCATAATATTCTGGCGACCTTGTGCAAGTTACTGTATGACTTCACTTCGTCCATTCATAAACATGTTGGGTTGGAATACATTTGAGTTGCATGTAATCTGAAGTGCACAACGCTAAACTTCGCAAAATGTGTCATCATTGAGTGTGAAATGAGGGAACACGTTACTCGCGAATTCAAAATGAACCAGGATTAAAACGTATTGCAGGTGATAATTTATGCAAATACACTAAAAAGTTCATGTGGGGATAAACATTGTCCGCCCTTATCGAACAATCAGCGATTCGTCAAGGTTCGTCAAGGAAGTCTAATATAAAGAGGAATAGAACTGAACCAGTCAGCGTGCAATGGATGAGAAGATGAGAAACATTTGATAACCTGTGCAGATAATTTCGTGAGTGATTTGCACAAAGGTGTTTTGAACTATATACATAAGAACGGACAAGGAGAAGGACTTGGGTGCGTGAGTGAGCAACACTTTGAAAAAGTGACATAACGCCACAGCTCTCTATGAATAGACATTACAAGTATTGCTACTGTTAGAACGCGTGTTTGCGAGTTTTACGTAGCGAATCGTTAATCAAATAATTAAAACGTACTTGAGGCCAACCATGGAGTATGCGGTTCAAGCTTGGTCACCCTGTCTACAGAAGGAGATCAGCCTTTTACAGAGATTATATCATCGGACCACCAAGATCGTACGCTGTTTGAAGCACAAACAATACGAAGGTCGTAATGCAAGTCTCAATGTATCCGCCTTTCACTAACGCCGTCTAAAAGGTGATTTAAATATTTATGGGAAAGAAGGGTATCTGTTAAGCGGGTACTGTACAGGAATGTGTTTGCGGTGCCAAACAGCCTACTAGAAGAAGCATTAATGAGCTGCAGTGGCAGATAGCGGATTTAGAGTGTAAATCTGAAGTGCATCATTGGTAAACCTAAGGTTGTCGAAGTACATGCACCGACAGTATCTGCGACGCCTGCTGATAAAAAACGCTTCTTATCATAACCACACAACAGTCCTCGAAATTGTACGACAAAAAATGTTAAGTGTTGTTGGGTAATTTGTATTCCAGAGATGGTGGAGATTACTTGTCTCGAAAGGCTCGACGTATGTAAAACCGGTGTGAATGGAAAAGGCCTTCTAGCAGAGTGCACGCAGTTCAAGCGTTTTGCCCGTAATACTTTCTGTGAAAAAAATACATGCTCAATTATTCTGGAACATATTCTCTCTGAGCATCGGCATCAGGTTGATCTTAATTTTTTTAGGCGCACTGTGTTATAGAGCATTCTCTTGAAAATATCATTTATAAGCGGAGATAGCGATACTGATCATTTGCTGGTCATGGCGAAGCTGATGCTCACCCACATGCACCGCATCAAATTTTCTGCTAAGCGAAGGAAACATTTAATTCAAAGGAGCGAACCCAATCTAAATGCGCGTTCTGAAAACTGTGGAACATGGAGGATCATGCGCTTGTGATGCGCATCCATCAGAGTCCAAATACTTTCGCGCTTACTGTTGCAGGTTTCTTTTGCTACTATCAAGCTGTTTCTCTCAGGTAATCCAAATACATAAAATTGTTCATCTTTGAAATCGCGTCAGAATAGCGTCTCTCAGAGTACTGTCGCTCGGCATTCGGCCAATTCACCTCATTGCTAATCACACCTGTTTTTTTCCGTCTGTGATGAAATCCTGGAAAAAGGGACAACGCATCTGGGTGACAAGTTTCGGAACGGAGCTTTGTTGTTTTGATAGTGCGGACACTAATTAATGAATAGAAAATCGCCTGATTTACATGTAGAACCATGTAATCTAAGATATTTTATAAACTCATCCAATTAAAAGGAACACGGATAGAATAAAATAACCTTTCACATTTTAGGCGGAAATAGTCTGCCATCAACGTTCAAACATAAGCCACAGAATTCAGCGTATCACAACGCGTGAACAACGACATAGTGTATAGATTAATGTGAGAAATATTTGACAAACTTGGAAGTGGTTTGATCTATGTGAACATTTATAATCGAAGGTGTTCTGTCAAGCCTCGAATATCGGAAGTTGGGTTTGCTGTGCGAAAGAGCCTACTAGAAGCAGAGAAACGAGCAGCAGCATCGAAAAGATTCGGAATATAAATATGGAGTGCATTACTATAACCACTACGGTGGTTAACCTTTATGAATTGACAACTCTGCAACCACTGCTGAAGAAGAAGCTTTTTATCATAATCACACAACAATACTTCAAAACATTCCATAAGAAATGTTGTAGTTCGAAGCATTTAAGGACAGAATTAGAAATGAAATTCTAAAACATAAGCTTTGGTGCAGTACAATTCATTGAAATGAAATCATTTTTGTTTTTCTGCTGACAAACCTGCATATGTTAGCCAACTTCCAGGTGATCCATTTCATTTTATTTCGGATCGCAGAAATTAGCGGAAAACAAGAAAATATTGTCATTTCTATCCGTCGAAAAATGATTACAGTAACTGTCAAAATGTTCGAATATATATATTTTAGGCTCTAGGTTTGAGGAAATTTTCGGACACGGTGATTTCTTTATTTCTCCAAGTAACAATCCTAGTTCACCTATATGCGGATAATTTCAATTCAAGTAACTTATGAGCAATATGCAGAAATGTTATATTCGTATATCAATGACTGCTGCGAATTGATTATTTGCTGACTTTTGTAAACTTATTTCAACTTTCAACTCTAATGACAGCATAATCGAGCAAACTTCTAGGATCCACACATTCATCCTTAACGAGCAACGATATTCTTCGAAATACGAAGAAATAGTTTGCCTGGAGGCCGTTATCCGGAAATAAAGACGTTACATTAGTTAACATTTTTGTATACATATTATTGAAACAAAATATAATTAATTATAAAATGAGCACAGCCGAGAACTCTTTAAAATATTTTGGCTCTACGCAATGGCATTACGTTGTTTTTTTATTGTTAGGCCCGCTAATGTAGGGAGAATACAAATTAGATGATCAAAGCGCATATTGGAATAAGAACCGTTCGGTTTTGATGTTAAAAATTGACTGTTTCCCAATCGAGTTAATACCGCATCGAATTGTCTGCTTCACTACGGATGATCGCTACTCAATGAGTGATTTTCAAAAGCATTCCAAACCTTGTTAAACAAAACAACACAAGTAGAATATGATGCCAAAAACTATGAATAGCTAACAAGCTGCATATTCCGTGTCGCAAATCCCATTCAAGGTGCGGAAAAGGCTAGTACGAGCGATTGGTTCTAGGCAAAATCTTCAATGATGACTGTTGTGTTGAATGTTCAAATGACTGAAATTAGCTAGAGTATCTATAAGCTGTGTTTCTGAAAATTTTCACGGTATATTAGATGGAATCACCGCCTGAGCTAATATCTATTAACAAATTGCCAGATTTCAATATAATAAGTCAAAAGCTTCTATATTACTAACAACAATGAATCATAGAGTGAAATCGATGATTATCCCGGTTTTGAAAACATGGTGTCTCTGTAAAACAAAAAAAACATTTGTAGAGAGCACGGTTACAACGAAACAACAATTCTGGGCAAACTGGAGCACGAGCCGGAAATGACCATTTAAGACATAGCAGCCGAATGTCACAGAATAGCGAACCTCAAGACTGCTACCAAGTTGATTGAAAGCGCCGGACGGAAAATAGAGCCTCACGTGAACAGGAACACTGCAGCACACAGTAGTTCAGAAAGTCCTCCCAAAAGTCATTGAAACCAAAAAATTCCTGTTGCAATTGCGGTGGATGGCACTATTCGAAAGATTGTCCGTTCAGAACTTATAAGTGCGCATGTGCAAGCGCATTGGTCACAAAGAGTCACAACACAGAACAAACTATCGATCCGGTACAAAGCGTATTTATAATACTAAATCGAATGGAATCCGGGACAGAACCAATGCTGTCATTGCAAACTTTGGAGCGGATTTGTCAAGCAGACGGAAATACGTCGCAGTGAAAATGCATAGCAAGACCGTTTCGTTGCAAATTGACACAACCTCAGACGTGACATTGATTTCCCGCTCAATGTGGGAGAAGAATGGCTGCCCAGCTGTCCATCCCACGGAAATGAATGTGCGAAATCCGCCTCTGCGGATTGATGGACAACATACTTGTAAGATGGAATTCAATGGTAAAAAAACAACTAGTTGATTTTACTCGACGCATCATGATAAAATTGATTTGCTTGGAATGGATTTGATCAAACGGCTGAATTTACTTAGTGTGCTTCCGGAAAATCTGTGTTCAACAAAATCCGCAACTGTATGTCAGACAAATTCTTCATCACGAACAAGTCGACAGTTGATACGCAAACATGGTTACAATATACGGAAGGGATCGCATCAAGGTGACAATGATTCTGCAGAGCAGACAACTCCCAACTCATTTTTTTCAAACGTTGCTAGGCTTCCAAGAACAATCAACGCTCGTAATCAACAACCACACAGGCAGCAATGTTATCGTCGCGAAAAACGTTCTCGAAACTATAAAGAAAGCAAATATATTCGTGGCCGTTCCACAAGATCAATCGCCTATAAAGAGGATCCGGTTTGCGGTACAGGTGATCCATGTGGCTCCAAGGCGAATGCTTTACAGAACAAAGAAACTCGTGGTTCACCGAAGCAGTTTAACGATTCCATGCGTTTGCACCGCATATTTCTCAACGTGAACCTGTCAGCACTAATGAACAATAGAAAAAGAGTCGACATTCGTCTTGCAGAACAAAATCGCACAAACGAGACACCAGGAAGAAGATACCCAACATGAAGAAGAACAATGAAACAACCATTTCCAATCGATCTAAGAAATAAGGCGTACATAGACTGAAGGTAAACGTCCTTTTTTGCATGGGGAGGGGTCAAGGTCGTTCAATCTAGGCACGGCAAAACTCGCACTGCTTTGGAAGTATTGATCGTTTCTAATCAATTGAACATAACTCGCTGATTTGAATCAATATAGCAGCTTGCCTTAACTTTCTTTCATCTAAATGATTGATTGTGCATATATATACAAATGAGCTGTAAATAAAACAGTGCATTCTGTCAGTCGTCTTCTTTCACTTTCGTGAGTGTTGGGTCAGCCAGAACTCGCTCCAAAAACACAACACTTATCAATAAGATAAAGGCGTGTTTCTACTACAGACAATTGTTAGTGTGGTGAACCGCTAAACCTTTCTCAAGGAATAGCTATTTATTTTGGAAGTTGGGCAGGTGTAAACTGTAGCTGATAACTGGTCAGCAACGTGGTTGCTACCAAGTTAGAAGTATAACTAGGCGATTTGCCTTGCTAACTGTTGACCTGAATTCGTGTTGAGAAAACATTTTCAGATGAACATAATGCTACTTTTTAATGAACTGAAGATGTGACAATGTACGATTTTTGTGGATCTCGTCTTCTCCACTAAGAATCAAAATTAATTTTGCTTGATAGCATTTTTGCAACAGGAACTCATTTTTCAAGAAATTTGTTAATCATGTTCTCACTGATCATATTGGCAGCATGAACGAAATTTTCGTCTTCACAGATGCATTGCCTGCTGCGTACACTCATAGAATAGGCATAGTGAGGTCTGAATGCACATTTCTGGTCACAATAGAGCCACGGAGATCAAGGTTTAAAATTGTAAGTTATAAGTGGAAAAGGTCGTTATGACCCACATGTTAGATCACATAATCCCTGAATCTTGTGGGTAGGTCAACAGATGAGCCTAAAGAAAAAATCCGCACTTGCATTCATTTAAAGTTGTTAACATTTAAAGCTAAGAAACTTCATGTCGCCATCTAATCATTTCCATACTTCTTTCGATTACAAGGTTATATATTCATGTTGATCTTCAATAATGGATTGCTTATGAATCTACATACGTCCGAAACAAACTTACATGAGGCCAACCTTCTTGGCAATGAACACAATACCATTTCGTACAAAAGGGGGCTTCTGCCGCAAATCAAAGTTGCTTATAAGTTTGTGAGATTAGGAGGTAAAATAGATCAGTCGGTCCCCCAAATGGTGATTTCTTTCCAAAAGACTTTTACTGTTTGAATTTACATTATTCAAAATGCAATGTTATTCCACGGCAGCCCCTCTTCCCTGTCGCACTTATCGTTATATCAAGATTCGCTCATTAGATCCAAATCTATAATTTTTTATAGCATTAACCCGAAAATCAATTAACACGAGATGATGCTTATTGTTTATATCCATTCATAACGCTCATAACAAAACTAGATATCCATTTATATGTTTAAACACCTTTACACAAATCACTCACGAATTTATCAGCACCGGTTGTCTAATTGATCTAATTGACCGGTTTAATAACATGCTTCTCCATATTGGACCTCCTTGATCAACATTGTCGAATTGCGAAATTTTCGATGAGAATGGACAATGCAATGTATTGCCTAAATTGATAGTATGCAAAACGTTTGAATCTCGACTCATCCTGAACTCGCGATTCAAGTAATCGGTCATTTTGCGCCTAGAGATCTCAAGTTTTGCCGACGTTTGGCATTGTGTACTTCAGAACACATGCAACCCAAATGTATTGCAACCATGGAGGTTTATGAATTAATGGATTAAAGTCATATAGTACCCTGCAAAATGTCGCTAGAATATTGTGTATTATCTGTCCATATTTATCCTAGTTTTGAAAACATGGTGTCTCTTTGGACCTGACTCATTGCTGTTTACAATAGGCTGTTCATCATATTGCTTAACCCAGGCAGTGGAGAGCAAGCTATTGAGGCATGTTTCTTGTCATTAATATCAACCAAAGTATGATGATGTTTTTGTGGCACAAAGGATACTTTGATCGAAATCGGTTCGAAACTGAAGATCACGAAATTCTATCGATTATAAACACAGGATCAGGTCATACTATATTACAAACAATATTATCAACAAACTTGAGCTAATATCTATTAACAAATTGCCAGATTTCAATATATTAAGTCAAAAGCTGCGTTTTTTCTAACGACAAGGAATCATAAACTGACATCGATAATTATCCTGGTTTTGAAAACATGGTGTCTCTGTGAAACGAAAAAAAAACATGTGTAGAGAGCATGGTTACAACGAATAGTTCACTCTATAATCAACAATGCAGAACAAGTAATTATCCTGAATAATATTCATTGTTGTTTCTTCCGTTGTATCTTCAACCTTATGGTGAATGGTTAGGTTGAGAATTATTTGAAAAGCATTTCAAAGCATATGTACACGTTTACTATACTGACTGAGCTAGACCGACATGTACTGACTAGTGTGTAAAGAATGCAAAATATACTCGTACATTTAGAGCTAAATATAGGAAGCCAGCCAACAAACAAATTCGTTAGCAAATGAATAAAGAGAGATCAGCACCATGAATCAACAAAAATCAAAAAATTGAAAACCATTCTAGAATTTTCCCGTCATATACTTCTGCGATCCAACGAGACACTATTATACCAACGATAGGTATGGTTTGTTTACGATAGATGCTGAAGTTATTAAGCAACTCAACACCTATCCTTGTCATGCAAACTTGAATCACACCTCCATATTAAAAATTTCCGTTTGATGGTGAAAGTAAAACCACCAAATCAATTTTCTTAACGTTCAATAATTTCTCACACAAAACATGAAGTTAAGGTCAGTGCGGCGCACGCAAAATTTGTAAATCTTATCAGAGGTCATTCAGTGCACAGCAGTTTTAACCAGCAAAACATATGAAGAGCTTGCAGTGTACACAATTCAACAAGAGCAGATTGAAGTCATAAAAACAACCACCTTTATGTACAATCATCACATAGACCTGGACACGCTTCATCTTTAGTTTGATGGTTAAAGCAAAACCGCTAAACCAATCTTTTTCACGTTCACTAATTTCTCGCACAAAACAAGAAGTAAAGGTCACTGCGGCGCACGCAAAATTTGTAAAACGTATCAGAGCTCATTCCGTGCACAGCAGCTTGAAACGACAAAACATATGAATGAGCTTGCAGTGTGATCAATATAACAAGACCAGATTGAAAGCATAAAACACCACCTACCTGTGCAATCATCATATTGACCTTAACACGCTTCATCTTCAGTTTGATGGTTAAAGCGAAACCGCTAAACCAATCTTTTTCACGTTCACTAATTTTTCGCACATGAAAAGAAGTTCATGTATCTACAGCACACGCAAAATGAGCAAAACATGTCACTGGTCATTGAGTTCAAAGCAGTTTTAAATCTCGAAACATATGAATGGGCTCGCTGTTTGAGCAATTTTACATGTGCAGATTTGAAGCTGACAAACAACCATCTTTCTGTACAATCATCACATTGATCTGGACACATTTTATTTCAAAGCAAACTGTATATTTACAGAAAAAGAATATATATTGTCACTAATAATGATTTGTTGTTTTACAAAGACACTATGTATTCAAAATCAGGATAATTGTCGACATCGTGTTAAGATTCGTTCTTGTTTGTAATATAGCAGCGATTGTCTCAATAAATTAAAATCTGGCTATTTGTCAATACATATTAGCTAAATTTTGTTGATACAATCGTTTGGAATACAGCTAAACTCGATCGTGTATTTTTAATGGACAGAATTTCGAGGCCTTCCATTTCGAACAGATTTCGTTCAAAGTTTCGTATCTGTCACAGATATTATGGACAAGAAGGATAACTGAATTGCATGGTCTTCATCCCTTTGGCTAACCATTCTGATAAACAGCTCATTGTTAACCTAAATGAGTCAGGTCCAAAGTGACACCATGTTTTCAAAACCGCGATACATTTCGACATATTATACACAATATAAAAGCGACCTTGTTAATGTATGACTTTAATCCATCTATTCATAAACCAGTCTCATTGGAATACATCCGAATTGCTTCTGTTCCGAAGTAAACAACACTAAACTCCGCCAAAAAGATTATTATGCGCCTAAATGACAGAATACGTTACTTGTGATCTTGGAAGAAGTCGGTATTCGAAAGAATCGTATGCGCATATTTTAAGCGAATATATTACAAGGAACATTTTGACGTGGACGTTGTTCACCCGTTCCTAACAATGCTCAATTTGGTAATGTTGGTCAAGAAAGTCCAATATGGAGAGGCCTGGAATTAAACCGGTCAGCGTGTAATACATGAGAACATTATATCAATTTGACAACCCTTGCAGATAATTTCGTAAGGGATTTGAGTAAAGTTGTTTTACCGATAAAAATGAATATTTTTTGTGAATAATCACTTGGTTTAAACAATGGGCTCCATTTTGTGTTAATTGATTTTAGGGTGATTGCTATTAAAATTATGGATTTGGATATATTAGGCGAATGTTGATGTAAAGATAAGTGTGAGTGGAAAGAGGGTGTGCTATGGAATATCATT
>JACCGJ010020785.1:0-34781 GCA_013407085.1 Atriophallophorus winterbourni
ATAACCCATTTTTTACATGAATGTGTAGGTAAATCACGGTTAAGTGGAGGCACCCTTGATAAGTCTAGATGCCACGTTCTGCATTGAACATTTTTCGGATTACTGCTGCTCTGTCGCGACCCAATCATATCATCAACTGCATAACTTCGGTCAGCCGTGCTTCTGTACTGCGTAGCTAACACGGTGTTAAATTGATTAGCCATTGTAGTGAGCTACATGCGAAACATGTTGGAGTCTCACTGATATTTCTATTCTGATTAACATATCTGCCTAGGCCTGAGCGACTTGACAGAATCTTAGCCCATGGGTGGTGTATGACTATGCGGCACATTACCTGGATTAGACTTGTGATTTCATACACACGAATACACATGCATACATACATGCTGTCATATAACGCTTGTTATGATGCATTGTATCCTATCTGTCTATGTCTGGGCAACCTGCCTGGATCAGGCTTTTGCTTTCATACATAAATACATACATATGACAATGAAAGCCGCAAGGGAGTGATCTTGCTGATGTCGCTCTACTAATCCACGAAATTTGATTCAATGTATGTTGCATTCGACGCATGGGCACAGCATTCTAGTTTGTTTGTGTTCTCCCTTCCATAGATCCCGTAGCTCGCTTCGTTCTACTCTTCCCCATCTTTTTTGCATATTTTCCTAGTTGTATGGCAGTTAAGCATCAGGTTTATTTACTGCCGGTGTAATGCTGTCCCCGATAATGATGATCTCGCCCTCAATTATGAAAACCGTGATGATGATGGACTATCGGGGTTCGTTTAACTTAGATCGTAACTTTTCATTGCTGAATGACCATCTAAAGCTGTTCTTTCATTTTGTAAAACCTGCTCATGTCCGTTATCGCCGGTGGGTCATGCGGTTCAACGTTTTTAGCTGTGTATTAGCTTGTTCGCTTTAACTGAATAAATTCCCAATTTTCAGTGTTGTCTGAGTTAATAGACCAGATTTCAGCCTTCGTATACTCTCTCCGAATGATTGTGTTTTCTCTTAAACGTTTGTTTTGACCAGAAGTGATTAGTCTATTTAACAGGTAGGTACTCGGAATATTTTTTCTATTGTTGTTTAGGCCCGCATTACTACTTCCAATTTTACCTCAGTGATCAAACACCAAAAACCATCACTTTCACAGTTTAACCTTGATTTGGCTTGCATCGTCTCGGGTGATTTCGTCATGCAATTAAAATTCCATCTAAACTCAGTCAAATAACTTTGCACGTTTGTTTTATTAATTGCATGCGTCCCGGCGAATGACTTGTGGGTCTGAAACAGTGTTCTCGGCTCGTTGCTTGCAACCTTATGTGTCTTTTGGCATATTTGTAGGTTGCATTTTATGTGCAATAGGCTAAGTGACGCCCCAGCGACACACTTTCGCTTTTTTCAAACACAAAATGGCAAAAAGGATGTAGCAGCAGCAATGAGAGTACCGCTATATTGTTGTTGTTGTTGTTTCTCTAGTGCCGTAGTTACACAACTTGCGGTCCTATACATGTTTCCTCGACAGATACGAATGTGTATTTGTAGGAAATCATATATCTCAAGTTGTTCGGGGTGTTGCTTTCTGAAAGTTTGTCTGTATCCGCGGTTTAATATTGCAATGATGACAGTAGAACTACAATACGTGCTCGGTTGCACTCATTACTAGTGGAAATCAATTTAACATTATGACCACCGAACTTGTACTTGAGGAAAACATCGCTTCAAACTCTTTGGCAGCGACGGTTGTCTCATCCGACGTAAGGTGTGCATACTTGCTCGAATTCTATCGAATAAACCAGCCACAACGATTGATTTTGTCATTCAGTTTTTCTCTATCACATATTCGTTTTTGTTGTGGCCATCTTTGTTCATGGATACCGTTATTCTTCTTTCAACCTCATACGCATTTCCGTTGTGGTTGCATTAACCGTCCTTTTTGTTTGAGTAGCTGTAAAGTTAAGATTTTTAATGCTCAAATTGCAATGTACTCAAAACTGAATATGTTTTTTTGTTCCCAACAGAACCGGTATCAACAGTTGGGCGGTGAGCAGGGATTGCGAGAAGCCCAGATTCAAATGCTAAGGATTCATTCTGCGACCGAATCCCGTTCCAATGCGACCCCTCGCCGAACACGGTAAACTCACATTTCATCGGTTGATATTAGCGTCTCACACACAATCTGATACACTTATGGCGCTGTTCAACAACGTAATTCAATCCATGATAGATAGACAGGAAATGGGAAAACCAAATGGCGTTTCGTCCATTTACACATGCCAATTTTTCCCTGTTTTATATAGTCGCAAGATATCGACAGTTCAAGAGGAAACAGAAAGGATGCAAGGTAGGAGTTGGTCTGTAAGGGTAGCGACGAGTATCTTAGCTACTATCGGGATAATTGATATCACGCGATAGTTCCTACATTCGTTCCATGCTCCTTTCTTATGGACCAGTTTCATTAATCCTGGTAGATGATGATCGTTCCTCGACATCCCACTCAGACGAACGCACCCTTCAAACCTTAGTCAGACCAACAGAAAGTCAAGCATGATCAAAATTATTAATACTCTAATTGTAAGGATTTCAATGCTTGTGGAAAATCTACTAATCGTACTCCGGAGGACCTCCTCGGTGTTGAAACTAAGCAAGCGAGGATGTTTGGTTACACCAGCATGGTTTTGAATAGTGAGGAAAGGTTGCCTAACGCCCTACCCCTACTTGTCAAGTGAGCATAAATCTTTGAAGATGTCAATGTACTTTAATGTGATTCCATGGCCAAGTATGCAGTTCCAAGTCGAAGCCCACAATGACATCCGGAAACACCACCGTTGTAGACCGCCTTCGCTGTTCTAGATGTCCAAAACGAACTTGCTCTTCGCGGGATGTTTCCTCCAACGTAGGAGTCGTCTGTAAGAAGGGCGGCGACGAGTGTCTTAGTTACTACCGGGATAATTGATATCCCGCGATAGTTCCTACATTCCTTCCATGTTTCTTTCTAATGGACTGCTAAAATTATTGATTGACCCTAGTATGTGGGTACCCTCTCGTTCATCTAAACCTTGAAGAACAGTCCGAGTCATCCTGCTATAACTGTCTCGCCTCCTTCTTTGAAAAATTTCGGTATATTTCATATGGTATCAACGATGTGTGTTGTTTCCGCAATGGGAGTTCTCTCCATTTTTCTTCCACATTGGGTGGGTTAACGACACTTGTCATTGTGATCTAAATAGTGTGTTGGTCGTGCTTATTGAAATATGTTGATTAAACTGTTGGCAAGTTTTCGCTCTATCTTTCTAAACAGCTATGAATGTTCATTATCATCATCATTGCTGGTTTGCTTTGTGCTTTTTTTCAGCACGGATTCAGAGAATTCGTTCGACTCAGGGGAATGGGACACTGCCACTGCTCATAGGCCATCTGTCAGCAAAACAGAGGACTACGTTGGTCAGGCTGTTGTGAAGTACGAATACGAGGGTGCGTCGTGTGTTAACGTTTACCCATTATTTCTTCTCTGCGCTGTTTGACTTGGCATGTACCTTATTCACTCAAACGCTCGTTTCTTTTGAGCCGGGTTCTGTGTTTTTTTCAATCAGTCTTCATTGTGTTTCTCGTTTGGGATGAACCGGTAAAGCTTCATCCCACATTGACCATTTTTCTAGACCTCATATCCTGTCCACATCCACACCACTACCGCTTTTTGGCTAATTGTGATTTTCAGATGCAGACCGTACGTTTGGGTTCAGTGAGCATTGAAACAATGGAAAAGTAGCAAACAGTGGTTCCCGAGTATTACTCTATCAATTTCGCGTTCTTCGATAAATATGAAAACTTGGTTGTGTCTCTTGCTATCCTATTTTCGCGACCTGACGCGCTCCGTGATTACAGCTCTCTCGTGGTTTAGAAACGGGTCTTGTGTGGCGGAAGGCCAGAGATTATGTTTTGTCGCACGACGTCGACCATGGATGTACATCGTGAGCGCGTGTCTGCGTTTCAAATGTCTAAACAGTCCCATTCGGGATGGGCAATCTCCTATTCGGTTCCTATACGAATGCTCACGTTACTTTGGA
Organism: Atriophallophorus winterbourni; assembly: GCA_013407085.1. Classification (NCBI taxonomy): domain Eukaryota; kingdom Metazoa; phylum Platyhelminthes; class Trematoda; order Plagiorchiida; family Microphallidae; genus Atriophallophorus; species Atriophallophorus winterbourni. The sequence goes on from JACCGJ010020785.1 coordinate 4,073, forward strand.
CCGACTACGTAGCATCGTGCCATCCTTTGGAATGCGTTTAGCACCTTTCAACTGCAAATTTCCGTATGCCCATCAACTCGGAATAGCATCGTGTTGTCAGGTTTGTCAGACTCTTATTTGGTGCATCCAGATGAGGCGACTACACTTCGCGGTTGCTACACACTCAGTATTTCGGAACCGTGTTCATTGGCGGTCTTTTTGTAGGTATATTCTTGAAACCTTGAAACCAGTTTGCTCCGGGCAGATGGAGCTCGTCAACTACTGGCAATCCATCTAGGGGAAGGAAAACCCTGACCCCAAACCCCCGCTGCCTTGTGGGTCACCAGATTGCGGGAAAGACTTCGGGAAAAAACCCCGAGGAAAATCCGGAGAGAAGTCCCGTAGGTAGATAACTGGCGCACAGCGCGTTTATCTGCCAACTCCCTGCTGCCTTGTAGGTTGCACTTGGCTGTGCAAAGGCTAGAGAGGTGTACTCGAACAAACACCAAGTGGTGCTGGGGACATCACTTGTACACTACCCCCAAGAAACTTCATGAAGATGTCTCAATGGGTCTGCGTACCGTCTACGGAGTTCGCAGGTGGGAACGAGACTGGATCACGATCTTCAACGATCTCGCCTCCGATGGACGTGCGTGGGCTGGTGCGATCCGAGACATCAATGAAGCCGGCTAATCCACCCGTGGAGCCAGCCGCACAAAAGTAAAAAGTAAAGTAAAAGTATGATCTTGTAGTACTTGTTTAATGAGGAAAATATTTATGATGCATTGCAGTGAACGTCGTAAGGAAGCTGTCTTGCTGATGTCGCTCTACTCGTTCACAAACAGTTGATTGAATGCGTGTTTGATTAGAAGTGTAGGCACCTCAACCTAGTGTGTCTGTACTTGACCTTCTACATGTTCGGCAGCTTTTTACTTGCCGCCGTTCTCCTTTTTTAAACATTTTATCATGTCATTGTTATGTGCTACTTGCTACCGGTGTAATGCTGTCCATGATAAAAATGATTGTGAAACACTAGCAACACTGTTAGGTTCGATTGCCAGTTCAGAGGTCTCATCCATCATTTAAGCTGGACACAGATGCCCAGTAAGAATTCTGCTGAATTGGTTTGCCGATGGTATTGAGCTGCATGTAGAAGCACGTCAGAGTATTACTGCTATTAACCTTTTGCCCCGTATATATGTCTGGAATGGGGCAATCTGAGAATATCTGACTAGCTTGTGATTCCATACCTCATTGACAGTTCCGCTGCCCGAACACGATTTATCTCCCTTTTCAGGTAATGGAGCTTTGTGTTTGGCAGCAAAGCCTGGGGATTTCTTCCTGGTCGTCGAATTGGACACGAAGAATACTGGATGGACTTCTGTCGTTTCAAAAGATGGTTCGCGACGCGGGCTGGTCCCCACCGAGTATATTGAGATAACTAAGTACTGATTACCTTGTTGCCCAGCATTATTGATTTATCGACCGACAACCTATTAGCCCTTATGAGACCCACAGATCCAGTTCGAGATTCGATGAAGTGAACCTCTTATTTTCTCATCTCTTTTGGTTTCCTGTTTGTCTGTTTGATCGATCGATTGATTGAATTCCGAGACACGCTTTCATTTATTTGCGCATCGACCATGAATGTCTTCCATTTTGCCATTTCCTCACCTGCTACTTTGTTTATTTGCATTGAATGAATAATCTCTATTTTGTGAATCACGTGACTGTGCGTGCACGACATTGATTATGTAATTTTATTATGTCTTGCTTGTAATTACCATTGTGAAACCTTGAGGCGTAATCCTTGGGATTCGAAATATTTCACTTGGTAAATTATGTCGTTCAGGTTTTTACGTAGTCGACCTTGGCATTGAAATTCCCTCGATCGTTTTGAAAATACGCCTCTAGAATTGGATATCTTGAAAACATGTTATTCTCGATATTTTTTCCACAGTTATGTCATGCTGTTGTGCTCGTTATATCACAGTTTGACTAACAGGCTTCGTCCGATGCAGATGTTCATGAAAACCATCGTCAAGGTCGCCTCTTGAATCTTTGTTTCTGAAATATTTTGTCCCATTAGATGTGTAACAGCACACGTCTAAAATCTTGTTAAATGCTGTGCAGTCACGGCGTGCACGTACGCTGAGATACTGCCAGGTTGTGCAATTAAACATTGCGTCTGTGATGTGCCGGAAACCACCCTGCTAACTGATTGCCACTGCCACCGAGCTGCATTGCCAATATTTATTTTCATCTAACCTTGACTATGTGCTGACAGCATCTTGAACCACATGCAGTCTGTTTATCTGGCTTCAGGGTTGGGTTATCATATATACTACCAGGTTGTACAGGCACGGATGTGCAATCATGCAGCATTTCTTTGCTGTACGGCTAACATCTTGCTAAATTGATTGGCCAACGGTCGTGAGCTGCATGCTGAAACACGCTGGAGTCTCACTACCATTTCTATCCCCCCCCTCATATTTGTCTAGGCCTGGGCAACCTGACAGTATCTTAGCCCACGTGCAGTCTCTGACTGCTTTGTGAGGTACTTTGTCTGGATCAGGCTTGTGCTTTCATACCATGCCATACAGGCCCGTACAAAGTTGTTAGAAATAATGGTTTTTAGACTCCACGGAGTTCTCACATAGAGCTCTTTACCGGAAGCAATTAAGATATGATGGTGTTACCCTTTTAGGGCAGAATTACTGCAAAATTGCCCAATCGCTATTAGCTATCTGACGTGGCGAGCACTGACTCACTTCATTAAAATTTTGGAATCAAAAGAGCTTTTGTTTGTGCAAAGTTCACTCAGGGTATTTGTATGCTGTCAATCAACTCTGTCTGCATGTCGCTTCAGGCTGACAATGTGGCACTCACTGTGCAAATGCATACACTAGAAAGTTTGTAATCCTTGTAGTCATAAGATTAGGCCCAACCGCTGCTGATACCTATTACTTTTTTGTAAGAACTTTTTGCGTAGGATTTCCTCTTTTGACTGATTGCAAAGGTACAATGGAGATCTCAGTGTCGTTATCGTTTTGCAGAGTTTTTCTCGTGTTACGCTCAGTGTGATGATACTTTAATCTGGAGAATGCGTAGCACTGCCTGCCTTTTATAGAGGCTAGTGACCAAAAACTGCTCTAACCGATTGCACTCAAATTTCTTTGCATCGTAAATAGTTAATTAGATTTTTGTTTTTCTTCAAAATAGCTTAGCCTCGTTAGTTATGTACTGTTACGCATGTGGGCCGTTGTGTCAACTGACCTTGGCCGTGTTCACTTGTATTAGATTAACGTGGATACACACTAGAAGAAAAATCGATCACTGATCTTGGTCATTCCCACGAGACGTGACACAGCGTAGGCGTACTATAGGCTGTTTAGCGGTAAGGTCAAATCAGTGGTGGGGTGTCGACTACTACTTAATCATGTTCCGTGTACTGACTATCACCCTTGGTCCGACGAAGCTTCTGTGTCAGAAGTGAAACGTTACCCAAAACCGATTGCACTCAAATTTCTTTGCAAGACAGTGTTGTATTGTCTATAGTGTGGTAGATGATGCATTAATCAATGAGGTCCACAGCGTGAGGAACGCTGGTCTATCCTTTCCGATATAATAGTGCAGTAAAGATGCTTGCTTAATCAAGACGAAATGGAACAGCTCTCATGAAGCGTTTATCGCTGTCGAAGTATCAGCGACCCGCAAGTCATCGTCACTCCAGACTCGTTTGCTTAGTTATGGCGTTGTTAGGGCCCTGCATGAGACTGAATGTTTACTTCACACCCTGAGGTCACGGAACTGCTATCCAGTTAAGTTCTGGATTGTTTATCTTTTTGCTGAATAGCGACTCACGAACTTTAGGTCATCCAAACGTTGATGATGCACTGTAAACCGAAATTGTTTGGTGGACTTCCGGAGTGAATGCATTTGAAATCTAGTGTGAAGTAAGGATATTTGGTGACCTAGATTTAACTGCAGCTCATCATCGATAAAATGTTACTTGTGTGATTGCATATTTAAGCGAGCGGCCACTGTAATTTCTTAATTCGGCAAGTGTGAATCCATTGTTGTGGAGCGGGTGCTCAAATCCCCGCACTTACCACCACCGGTTTGCCGTCATCATGTGAGGATAGTAAGATTAGTTTCAGTGACTGTCTAGGCCTGGACAACCTGACAGTATCTCAGCCCACATGCAGACTGTGCGGCACTTAGCCTGGATCAGGCTTGTGCTTTTACATCACATCATCAGTTTCAGTGAGCCTTGTAACAGTCGACTAGTGGAAACAAAATTAAGCTTTAACCAGGACTCACTGTGATTGTGTTTGAACCTCCTGGTTCGTTGTACGAAACCTATTAAACAGCGGCTTCAAAGTCTAACCTTGTAAATAAAATTGTTTTTGCAATGTGAAGCTTTAAACAACGAGGCTCCTCACGCGTGCAAACGAACCGATGATTGTATCTGATTTTTATTTAATCATATAATCATCCTTCTTACGGTCTGGGTGTTGTGAACAAGCTGTGAAAGGAACGCTAAATTGTCTAAACTGATTGGCAGAACAAACTTTCAGTTCGGCAAAAACCTGTTTGGGTCCAATAACTGTCTTTCACTATTTTGCAACTTGCTTTACCAATCTCACCGAGAATTGGCTTCAAAAATTTTCTGGCAATCGCCAATTATTTCGAGGATTCGGATCGCATTGTTCCTGCCTCAGAAGTACAAACAGCACGAAACCGTTTGTGTGTCGTGTGACATTTGATTGTGAGCAACTACGAATATTTTAATTTCATTTGATCTGGATCGGGATGTGATTCCGGGGCTTATTTAGTGGCGTTGCCAAACCTCAGACCATGGAGATTTCCGCGAAATCCATCGCCTTGACTTTGTGCCTACCAGTTTGAAGATGCAGATTTGACAGTCATATCGTACGTGTCAGTGAAATGTGTAGAAAGTTAAACAAGGTTTTGGACTTCAGTGATCGGAGACAAAAGTGATGGTATTCAACAGTTTCTTCAAGCCTTCGTTCATCTACGGTTCCGAAACATTCAAGATAATGGTGGTTGTCCAGGGGTTTTACGCATTTGTCGATCGGTGTTCGTCTGTCGTCAGGAAGAAAGATTTTGCAACGCAGCTTGTCATCAAGTAATTTTTTTCTTAATTGAGGCCGGTGTCAAATCAGTTATACTCTCCAGGATCATCCTCAATACATCTTTTACATTGAAACCTTTGGATGTAAATCTAGAAAACGGTGGCTAGAACTTCGTGTTCGTTGGCTGCTTTATGGATAAACAACAACAAACGTACTTGTTGAATCAAACACTAACAAGTGGAATGATTCCTAACGATTGAAAACGTGAAGTAATTACTCCTATTTATAAAGGAAGAAATCGCTCCGGTGTTACTAATTACAGACGCGTTGCTCTGTTACCTGTGATTCCCTCGTTGTTCAAGGTATTTCAAGGTTTTTAATGGTCTAAAAGACGACAAGCTTGACAACAACTGATCTAATGAAACATTTTGAAAATAATCTGTTCCTTTCAACATAACAACATGGATTTAGATGAAATTATTCTTGTTTATCTGATAACACTCTATGATTGGACACAAGCGGTAGATAAAGGGCAAGAAATACACGCCAGCTACCTATATATCGCCGTTGTGCTAAGACTGGACCTTGATATGGTGCAGCGGCTTGTGTGCCTCGATGATCCATTGAGCTATACTGGGTGATGTCTTTGTGACATCTTCAGAGTTACTCATACCAGGTTGGTCAGCGGTGAGAGGCCAGACAAACAGTCTCCTTGTTCCTCGTGGACATTGTATACCAGGAGAGGCGTATGAATCCGCAAGGATCACCGGCTCGACTGGTTTGGGATGATGTCGGGAGTCCCTGCTTGGTCTCTACCTCGCGAATGGCTTGTGAACTGTATCTACAGTATCCGGCCCCGATAGGTGCGATCCTTAATCTCGCTCCGCTGCCTTGCGGGTTAGGCTTTCGGGCCAAAGGCTTGGGGTGGGAGTCCTCAAGATCAACTCCTCTACTTCGGCCTGGGCAACCGGGTAGTATCACGCCCACACCCAAACAATGACAATTACAATCCTAGAAATTCTCAACTCTATGTCTTCAATTGCTTCTACCACCTTTCCTCCACATGTTACCATCCCCGATTCACTCTCTCTACCTGATGTACGACTCATGCCGTCTAGACAGCCGTCGATTGCTGCAACTCTTCTACGCCCGCGGGTTTCATTTAGGTTAGCTTCGTTTAACGTTCGGACCTTGCTACAACCGGGACAACAGGCCGGCCTTGCACGAACGCTCGAGACGTTAGGCATTGATATCTGCTGCTTGTCGGAAACCCGTCTCCGTGACACAAGCAAAGTCTGTCAGTTGGTCTCACCAGCTGAACCAGACAGCAGATTCCACCTGCGCCTCTCTAGTGACCCGGATGCTTACTCTGCCGGATTGGCTGGTGTCGGTATCGCGCTCAGCTCCCGTGCTGAGCACTCACTCTTAGAGTGGATTCCCGTTGACAGCAGACTGTGCGGTGCACGATTTCGTGGCCACTGTCGGGTGAACAGGCAGTGCGAAACGCAGAGGGATTTGTTTGTGATTTCTGCCTACGCTCCAACGGACTGTAGTGCGGATCTCAGTAAGGACAACTTCTATGAGAAGTTGCATAGTTTGTTTCGTAAGGCACGCAGGACAGATGTCGTAATCATGGCAGGAGATCTCAACGCTCGCGTTGGTCGCCTGTCTGAATACGAGCGCCACCTTGGAGGTCAGTATGGGCTGGATGGCGGGCGTTCAGATAACGGAGAACGATTGCTCACATTCTGTGGCGATCACCGCCTCTATCTCTCCAGTACGAAATTTCGGCGTTCTCAGCGTCGAATGGCCACATGGCGCTCACCATCACAGCACGTCTGGTCTCAAATTGACCACATTGCTATTAGCTACAGGTGGCGTGGTAGCATCAAGGATTGCCGTTCATACTGGACCACCAGTGTGGACTCGGACCACGCGCTAGTCTGTGCGACAGTCAACTTCCAATTTGGGGGTAAGGCACGCGCACGACGAACTCATGTAGACACCGCCTCTTTGATGCTCCCCGCTGTCAGAACCAAGTTCCATCACGCATTGACCAGGGAGCTCGCAGAAGCACCCCCGTCTGATGTGGAGCAGCACTGGAACTTCGTTCGGACAGCACTGTCCTGCGCTACTTCTGAAAGCTGTCAACCCACCCGCGCTTTGCCACGCTCTTGGATCTCGGCCCAGTCACTTGCTTTAATCGATCACCGTCGAACTTTACCCACCGGCACTGAACACAACCGTGCCCGGAGAGAATTGAATACCCGCTTAAAGGCCAGCTTAAGGAATGACCGCGAGTTCTGGTGGACGCAACGTGCTTGTGAGATGGAGGTTGCAGCCGCATCGGGCAATACTCGCAAATTGTTTCAGTTAATTAGAGCTACTGGTTCGAAACTGAATACAGTGAGCGAGACTATTTGCGAAACCGACGGCTCGCCGATCACCAATCTTAGTAGACGCTAGAACGATGGGCTGAGCACTTTAGTGCTCAGTTCAGCCAGCCACCACCTCCGACCTCGCCGCCTGAGACACCGATTTGCACGCCTTGGCCCGTTTCCTTAGCCGCTCCTGATCTCCAGGAGGTGAGAGAGGTAATTCGAGCACTGAAGCGCCACAAGTCACCTGGTCCTGACGACCTCCACCCGATTTTGTTTAAGGAGGGAGGTGATCTTGTGGCAGCGGAGTTACGTGATTTGTTTACCAAAGTATGGGCTGAGGAGCGGGTCCCGGCGTCATGGGGTGAATCGACGGTTATCCCAATCTTTAAAAAGGGCGCACGGAATCTGTGTTCCAATCATCGTGGGATATCCCTGACTCCTGTCGCGTCTAAACTCCTGGTTTCCATCCTCCTTCGTCGGCTATCGCCCATTCGGGAGTTACGTTGCCGTGAGGAACAGGCTGGATTCCGCCCGGGGCGAGGATGCGTGGATCAGGTTTTTGTCCTGCGACAGTTATTAGAGCACAGACACCTGTACCGGCGACCAACCATCGTAGCTTTTCTGGACATCCGGGCCGCGTTCGACTCGGTGGACAGAACTACTCTTTGGAACTGCTTGCTTAGGAGTGGCATCCCTCCTAAGTATGTCGCCATCTTGAAGGAGCTCTATTCTCATTCTTCAGGGAGGGTCAGGGTCTACGGCAGCCTATCGCCGGCGTTCCCCACAACCAGTGGCGTGCGCCAGGGCTGTCCGCTGTCCCCATTCTTGTTCAACTTTGCGATCGAGGATGTCCTCCAGAATGCTCTCCGTAGCTTCACTGAGGGTGGGATCGAGCTACTTCCAGGTAACCGTGTCACTGACCTTGATTATGCCGATGACATTGCTTTGCTTGGTGATGATCCGGTGTTCCTACAGAATGCCCTGAACCAGCTAGCATTGGAGGCGTCTAGGTACGGATTGCACTTAGCTCCAACTAAGTGTAAGGTTCTTCTTCAAGATTGGGAGGGGTTGCAGCCCACTCTGACGGTCGATGACCTCAGTCTGGACTGTGTGGAACAGTTCACCTATCTTGGTAGCTGCATCACGGCGGGAGGAGGGCTGGAAAGTGAGATCGGCTCTCGCATTGCGAGAGCTCGCTTCGCGTTCACCAGTCTAGGTCATCTCTGGAAGCGGTCTGACGTGAGTTTGAGACTCAAGGGGAGAGTTTACCTGGCCTCAGTCAGGTCGGTCTTGCTTTACGGGTGCGAGAGCTGGGCAGTACGCGCAGAGGTGCTCCGGCGCTTGGAGGTGTTTGAACATCGATGTTTACGGAGGCTTGCACGAGTGTGGTGGCAACACCGCACTAGCAACGTTGAAGTGAGGCACCGTGTTCTCGGTGTGGACAGCCTGATGCTACGAGACGTAATCGACCGTTTCCGTCTCCGCTGGCTAGAGCGTGTCTTGAGAATGAAGCCTGAGCGCCTACCCTTCCGCGCGCTGCGTGTGTCGGTTGGCCCAGGCTGGCGGCGGTGTTCGGGTGGACAACCGCTGACCTGGAAGAAGGCCTTAAAACGCTTGACGTCGGGTTTAGCTCGGGTCGGACGAACGCGGCTTCCTGGGTGGGGTCCGATGGATAGTGAGTGTCTGTGGCTTGACACGCTGTCGACGATGGCTGAGAACCGGCAACAGTGGAGAGAGTGCATTCTATTTTGTGTTCCCCCCTCAAATTTGTGAAAAAAAATCAAAAAAAATCAAAATTCGACATGTGGAACAATGTACAAAAAAATTCCCCCTCATATTTTACTTTTTTTCTTTCTTTTTCTCGTAAATTGCCGGGTGGCACTTTTTCATTTTTAAATGATTATATATATATATATATATATATATATATATATCCAAAGCTTTTGATCGAGTACACCAGAGCCTACTACTGAGTAAGCTTGAAAGGCTTGGTTTCACCGGAAAATTTTTGAATTGATTAAATGACTATCTAACAAATCACATTACCCAGGTGTTTGATCAATACCAAACGCAACAACTAGCGAAGTTTCTCAAGGTTCAGTCCTTGGTCCGTTTCTCTTTCTGTTTTATGTCAATGAAGTAACTGGACTTATTCTATGTAACATTTTGTTATTTGCGGACGACATAAAGATATGGCGTTCCAGAAGACTGTCTGCTATTAGAAAATGATCTTTATCTGATTCACGACTGGTCGTTGAAGAACAAACTGCCGTTTAACTTCTAAAAATCTAGGTTCATGAGTAGATTTCATATACCATATACGTTCACATGTCCTTGAAAATTGCAGTGAAGAAAAAGATTTGGGTGTCTGGATATTCTCAATATTAAAAACCTCACTTCAAACTAACACTGCCTTTACAAAAGCAACAGGTATCCTCATTCTACTCAAACGGGTATTTTGGAAATTTTGCTTAAGGATCACGAACACATACCCGAGTACAGCCATGGAATACACTGTGCATTCATGGTCTCCGTGGCTCAAGAAAGATGGAGAGCTTATGCAGCGAATCAACAAAGCAAGTTCTCAGCATCCGAAACAAGCAATATAAAGAAAGGATGGCTCAACTGAATCTTTTCGACTTTCCCTATCGACGAATCAGATGAGACCTTATCCTACTTTACAGAATATTCCAACCGCAAACCATCCATTACAGGAGTTATTCACGCGATGGGATACGACAAATTATCGGACCCATGAATATGTTCTGGTGGTACCCCATTCCCGCCTGAACTGTAGAAGGTACTTTTATTTTGTCCGTGTCTGTTTTACTTGGAACAAATGAACTTCTACCGTCCGGTAAAACGAAATTAGACGATTTTTTTATTAAATTATCCGTTTCCCGACTATTTATATACTGTTTAATCTAATTGTTTATCTTGTTTTTATGCACTTACTTTTTAGCTTTTATCATCCTATTGTTGTTGTTAAGTTGGTCGCTCTTTGGAATATTAAAAACCTTGAATTGCCTTGAACAAGCAAGCTTAGCATAAAAGCAAAACAAATGAATAAATCTTGGTGGTCTGTGGCATGCCATGAGCTAAAGGCTATACCATGTGGGAAAGCTGCCCTATTTAGGTCTTACTCTACGCTACGCTGTTGAATACAGATACACAAAAAGGCGTTCAATATATTGCCCTGACATTCCTAAATAAGAGTTCGCACAGTTAACTTGGGGAAGTTTTTCATCTTTTCTAGAAACCCCCTCACTATTGCAAATTCTGAAAAATACCCCCGGCACTTATCTTACGTCTTTGGTTATCTGAACTTATTAGAAATAGTTTTTAATGAAATTAGGCAGTCGATAGTGCTTGTAAATAAATTTAATTATTATTTTAAAGACATTTCTCTCTTCTGTTACTGTGAGATTAAATCGCTGTGGTTCTAAGTGCACAATAAAAGGTCGGCTGTTCTATTCATGCGGCGGAAGAAAATGTGTTGGGTCAAAACGAACCTTACGTAAGTGAAATGAGAATCTTTTGTGTAAGGTTTGATCATTCACTGGATCCTTTACCGGTGAAGTAATAAGCGCCAGCACGATCGGTTCCTTCCAATGAAAGGAAACTACGTGTGCGAATTTTTGTGGAGGCTTTAATTCCATAAAGAGCATCTGTTCGACCGATGGTTACAGATCATGGCTTGCGTTCCATGAAAAATTATGATCCGTTACACTTCTCTATTTGTTAACAGAGAATATTGTTCCTGTTCGAATGATTTCAGATCTTCATTAAATCTTATTCTCCTCCATAGACAGGTTATATGTTCAACATCGTGCAATCAACTACCGAAACGTATTGCAAGATTTAATTCTGATTTTGCTCTTATTTGTGATCATCGATTTGTCGTCGCGCTCACGCTATTCCTCGTCGATCGATCGTGCGCTTGTGCACATGCCACTGAACACTGCTGCTTACAATGCAAAGAAATTTGAGTGCAATCGGTTAGAGCAGGTTTTGGGTAAGGTTTCACTTCTGAAACAAGCTTCGTCAGACCAAGGGTGATAGTCAGGACAGGGAACATGATTAAGTAGGAGTCAACCCACTTATTTGACCTACCGCTAAACAGCCTATAGTACGCCTACGCTGTGTCACGTCTCGTGGTAATGACCAGGATCAGGGCTGCTTACAACCCTGACCGGATTACCCCGAAAAGAAAAGAAGTCGCATTGGGCATGGTTTACCCAAAGGCGAGGTTTGTCACATGTTACGCTTATTTACCAAAAGTGCATGCAAAATGCGACAAATCGCTGACCTCGGATTTGGTATCAATTATTAAAGGATATATTTGTCCTGGTGTTTGATATGTTTGTCAGGTTTGTAAGGCCAAACCAACAGTGACATCCTCGGAGGTGAAAACTCATGAGAATGAACAAAGTTAATCTTGAATGTCACTGTTACATAGGGTTCGTACAACGAACCACGATGTTCAAACACAGAATCACAAAGTGATTCTTGTTCGAGCACTCAAGGCGCTTATGGATGACCAAAGTAATGTGTTGTGGGGGATGTGAGCAACACATTACACGAGAATGAAATTGAGACGCTTATAAATGGACTAGAATCCGGTCTACAAAAATTGAGTGAACTGATAAAAAACGTCGTAAAGGTACTATTGTTGCCAGACTTATAGGTTACTGCCAAAGAGCCGATATAAAATGTGTCATGTTCGAACAGGGGAACATTTTTCCAGATAACCGCGCAGATGTTGACTAAAACGGGTAAGAATTTCCCGGGATCAGTGACTCCTCAACTTCACGGAAATGAGAAAGGATTAAGCAAGACCACTGCTAAATGACTGACTCAAATTATAAACCTAAATCGGCGGGTGAACACCTTAGTGATATATGTACCAACGTGCCCGAGTTGTGGAAACGCTGTTCGAAGCTGAGCAAAAACATTACTTAGTGGAGTGGTATAAACTCAGATGAGATTGACCGCAATTACTCCCTCATCATTAGTTCGGCTGAATCTCCACCTCAATTCTTCTCACAAGGATGAGCCTCGTCTTCTACGAATAACGCTTCAATCTGCGGACGACGTGAAAGACATAATCTTAAATACTTGCCTTCTTAGAGGTGTTTCATAGTCGACATGTCGTACCCATGCAGATCTACCATGGTGGGAGTGAAAGTCGACGAGGACATCTCAAGAAGAAAATAATCCAAGAAGTATTGTACTTCTAGACGTTCCAGAAGATGCTGCTGACGTACGTTCTCGATAAAAGTCTGAGCACGATTACAAACATTGGAAATACCTAGCCGAAACAATCGGTGTTAAAAATCATTACTTGTAGATGCTTTTCGGATATCGAGGTCTGCCAAATATAAAGGACAAGGTCCTGGCCCTTTATAGCTAACCGTCTTGACAACCGAAACCACTACAGAACGCTAGAAGAACGCTACCCTAAAACGCGAAGTTGAGCTTGCCCAGGTTAATAGCCGAAAGCAAGCAAACGGCTAGTGCAGACCTACCAACGCCTTGTGATGCGGTCCAAACGGAATCCCATGCGGCAGTTTCAAAAAACTTGAGCATTCCAACTCCAACTGAGTCGGACCATTTATAACATTTCATGACTTTACCGCTACAAACTTTATAAGATGTTTATATACAAATGCGCCTTTCGAATAATTCGGGGAGTTAACCAACATATGCTTGCACCACACACCTGACATTATCGCCATCACTGAAACATGGGATTCTTCTCAAATGATTGAGACGGAGATATCCATTCCAAATATGAATTTCTTAAGGAACGAGAAAAGCGGTGTTGGTGTTGCTCTTTATTATCATAATCTCCTACAGTGCCGTCCAATAGACAGCACAGAATTCATCCTTGAGGATACAATTTGCTGTTTTTTAACGCTGATATCTGGTGAAGTTAGTATGATTGGTGTGGTCTACCAGCCCCCTTCATCTGGGGAATCTGACAACTAAAGGTTGATCCCAGTGCTTCAGCGCTTGACTCGCACTCAGAAAGCAGCAATACGTATTATGGGTGATTTTAACCTGCCTACCCTTTATCTCAGGGACGATCACTCCCCACAGACGCACGAGTACCTATTTAGAGAGGTACTAGATTCAGTCCCTTTAGTCACTCGGATAAGAGGTTCTGACCGCCACTCCGTCTTGGGTTTGGTGTTAACATCGGAACAAAAATCTGTCGAGGCGATTGAATTCCAGGCTTCGCTTGGTCTTAGTGACCATTTAGTACTTGTGTTCGACTATGATTGCAGTACTCAACAATCACTTGTTTTGAATAGGGTGGCTGGGCATCTGCAGACGGACCCCTTAAGCCCTGACACGAAATGGAACGAACTTGTAGTTTTCTGAAACTGATGATTGACGAGAACTCGCAGATCGTTCCTAATAGACCTGAACATGAACTTCGTTTGGTTTTTCCTAGAAGTAAAAAGTGGATAGTGTTAAAGCGAGCAGCGTTGAATCAGAATAATGCCAACAATACCTCTATTTCTTGGCAACATTCGCGTATGTTACGCAACAAAATAACTTCACTTATTCGAGAGGATAGGAAGCGCACCAAGCGCTGTCAAGAATGAAACACGACCCTAAGTTAGTCTGCGTAATTATGAAAGCGAAAGCAAACATTAAACCAGGTATTTTTGCAATTAAGAACGGTGAACATCTCACTGAGACTGCATTGGAAACCGTAAATGCTCTCGTGGTTTATTACTCTAAAGTGTTCGTGCCAAAGGCTTAAGTGGAACGTTTTGAGTACTCAGGCGACTTGGGAATTGAAACATTGGGTGAAATATTGATAAATCCAGCGATTGTCTCAAGTCAATGGCTCAAACTTAATGTGAGAAAATCCCAAGGTACGGACGGCATCACACCGGATGTCCTCATGATCTGTCATCGTCAGCTTTGTGATCCGATTTCCAGCTTATTTAAGTATTCGTTCCTTAAGGGAGTGGTATCGAAAGATTGGAAGCCCAGTGTTATTACACTTATCTTCAAAGGTGGATGCCGATTTAACGCTGGAAATTATCATCCCGACGTATTATTACCATACCAATAACTGGTAAGTCCGGTTCCAAGGTTGTCGGGGCCGGAGCGGTTTTGGGGATAAGCTCCCAATTCCAACAATGCTCAAATGCTGCGCGTCTCACATAGCCTCTGATATCCACGTCCAGTTCCTTGCCTGCACGCATGGTCCCGCATGTGCCCCGGCGAAACTGATTCTACTGACAGGAGAAGGAGCGAAGGCGGCTGACTGGCGTTTGCTTTGGGCAGATGGAGCCCGTAAGTCCATGAAGGCGGTCCAGTTGTATGAGGAAAACCCTTATCTCAAACCTTCACTGCCTTGTAGCTACATCCAATGTTGTAAAAGCCTTTGGGAGTCAACTTCGAAAAAAATGGAAGTTGTATTCAAATTCGCCCTACCAACTACTGCGACGGCATCGTTGTTCATTTGGTTCCTGTGGTGTCGTAGAAAGGGAATTTTGCCGAATTCGATAAGGGACTATCTTATCGATAGACACGTCCAAGTTCGCGTTTGGCAGCACCCTTATTAGAAAAATAGACGTCACAATTGGAGTGCCGCAAGGCTCGGTGCTTGAACACTCGCTAAAGCCCAATGGCCTTAATCGAACACGAGAAAATTCAAAGGATTTAGTCTGCGATCAAATGCTTAATGCTTTGCAGTTATACCTAATCGGGAAAAGCATTGTATCACAAAGTTACCGTGCAGCTTCCATAATAGATTACTGGCGATTAGCAATGGTGCTGTATATTTTTTAAAGGATATATTCTCTGCGCCCGAACCCAATGCAAACAGTCACCTTGCTGCTTGAAACAACAGCTACCTCGTTTCGTCAAAATTACCGCAGTCCAATTCCTGATCAATTTGGGTTACGCCTAAATCAATATAACCAAGAATAAGAAGAAATTAGCCTTATTTATACAAACGAATTTTCAGCAGTTACAATAAATTCGCCAAACATTTTTTTAAATCGACGAACAGTGTTTGGATATCAACAATGATAGATTTGGTGCGGGTGTGAACATGACATTACATTGACAAATTACTTTGTTTTTGAACCTTTTTGTTGACTCATAACAAGTTTGGCTATTGCGATTTCGGCCACGCGCCGCGCCTAAGCGAGCAATCGATTGTTGGCAGTGAAACGTCAAATGGTTACGTAAACATTGGTGCTGATTGTTTTGATTCGTATTTTCGTAGTAGATATGAAATCATACCAAGATTGATAAACGATTTGTGTTTGATATTCTGTGGGCTGTCATCAGTAAGCCTCCAGTGTTAAAATTAAGAGTTAGGGTGATCAAGAGCTGATGGAGCGATATTGAAAATCTATTCTTCTGAGATTTATCAGCGGACGAACATCGACGTATTTTTAAATATATTTTAAAAAGGATTTTGTTATTTTCTCTCCGTCTGTATAGCTAATTAGGAGGAGTCCGATATGACCAAAAAAAGCCGAGGCTGCTTATTTTAGATAGGTAAGTTACACGAGATGAGATAAGACTCACTCCCATCATCACGAGATGAGTAGCGTCCATTTGTCTTCGAAGATTAACATCGCATAGGGAATCACATATCCGAGAGCTGAAAGCTGACTTCCGTCTTGACAGAGGCTGTTTCGACATCATTTTACTCTTCGACAGCTCTTAGAACTGCGACACAATTATCGGCAGCCAATAATAGACATCTTTTTAAACTTCAAAGGAGCATTTGATTCGGTTGATTGATTGTGCAACGGTGTTCCGCAAAAGTATACCAAGTGCAATGTATTTTTGTGCTCACATACCCATCCCTTACTATACTACTTATACTTTGTGCACTTTATGCTTATGCATGTGGATGCGTTAGGGTTTGCAACATTTTGCGAAATTCACCACGACATGTGGCATCCGACTTCTCCGTTCCATCTTTTAATTGATGCCATCATGGAATTATGCAGCGAAGGATACATAGCTTTCGTACTTCACATAATGCCAGGTGGTAAGCTTTTCAATTTGCATCATGCTGATGATATAGTTCTGCTCTTCGAATCGTAGACAGATGCACGACTATACTAAACAAGCTAGCTGATATTTTGCCTGCATTCGGAATGCGTTTGAACCTTCCAAGTGCACTGCAGGACATTGACTTATTAAATAGAAGTTTATTGCTTGATAATCACGTGCTTGAAACCCTAAATAGTTTTACGTATCTAGGTAGTTGTATCAATAATTCTGCATAGTTAGATGACGAGGTCTCGGGACGCATTTCTAAGTCGACCGTAGGACTTCGCATCCAAGGTCACCTCTGACGTCAGAAAGGACTGTTTCTATTACCCAAAGGTAAAGTCTACAAAGCTTGACCGATAGCAATACCAAACTAGTTTACAGAGCAAAACCGGCGCAGTTTATGAACTACTTGTTATTCCAAAGTAGTAATTCATTCAAAATAATTGAGTGCTCAGTAATTTGGATGTGAAATAGTGAACTCAATGGTATCAAGAAAGTACGATTAACAATTGAACAGCAGATGTAAAACTTCGAGCAGTCAATTTGCCAACAATCGCTGAAGATGTTGTTTAGTCTGACAACGAAACGTCCGATGCAAAATCAACAAGCTCGGAGAACAAATTCAAGTACGCTACAATTTCACAAATCGCCGTGCATCAAAACAACTCTCATCCACACCGTCTAAGCCGATATTGGGTTTTCCTCATGGCGCTGATGTCTGGAATCAAGGCGTCGTGGATTGTCAAACCTGTTTGAGTTATTTGGTCGATGGCTCTTGGTGAGACCGATTGTGGTACGGCTAGATTACACGGTTTCCATCGTATGGCAAACTAGCAAGCAAAAAGTCTGTGGTGCGAAAAGTTCATGTTTGGGGCCGAGTTCAGTAGAAAATTTGGGAAAGCAGTTCCAAATTTATGACCACGAAAACGTTTGCACGGTGAGAATGTTCGATTCAGGTCGGTAAATTCTGGCTGTATGTGTTGGCAAGGAACATGAGATAAAAAATGGCGGAATCCGAAAAAAATTAAGCGAAACGATGAAAAACCAAAAGATTAAAAAACCGACTCTACAAATTCAACACACGAATGTCGATGAGGTAAATGCGATTAGTAAAAGAACCAGACGAAACATCAAACAGACCTGGAACCCCAATCGTTCGAACCAACTTTGTTAAATACGTACGAAAAAACCGGTATGCATCAAACACCATATTGCCAGGAAAAAACGAAAGTACAAAGAATCTCCGCAAGTCTAGCAATGTGACCTTGGTCAAGGATCGTTAGCCGAAAGAAAACAATCAATCAGCCGGGGGGTGTAGCGCGGCGAAATTATAAAAATAACAGTGATTGCGTCGTTTGCCGTCAGATAGACAGAGAATGAAATGCACTAGAGCTGCGGAGAATGAACGATTCATCTGCATATTCGACTCGTCAAGTCCTCCTGTGGGGGTAATTCGAGAGAACAAAATGAGACAGAGTTGGAAAGAAAAAGTTGAATAAAAGAAAACAGCGGTAAAAAGCTGCATGTCAAAAAACAAGATGTCGTTAACCAATATCCCGGATTCTGAGGGACCCAATAGTATTTCACGTGCCATCTGACTGTATGGTAGTTCAATTGACACTAGGATTGCGAGTTCATACATAAATAATGTAGTGGTAATGGCAATTGTCCATGTTACTACCGCTTCCAGTGTAAAAGTGGCATCTTGATGAGGAGAACGCTCTTCAAGACTCACCGGCACATTTGCAACAGCTGAGCCTTCGTGATCTGCAGAGATACAGCTTTTATTTGACCGGTATTACAGTCAGTGGTTTCCGATTTATCGAAACCTATACGGGAATTCTGAGCGGTGACCAGAGTCTCTACCGATGTCTTCGAGGTTTGTATGAGGAGCTCTAGGCTCAGCATCCGATCATCCAGGTTGCTTAGCTGGACACTTGCTCGAGTAGGTAAATCTGCGTTTTATTTACACACGTAGCATACATCAGGCATGTTTTCACCATTTAGGATCGATATCGCCTCCGGGGTCAATTATTGGCCGTGGAATGTGATGCTAATACGTGAGAGTAATGTTTAGTCAGTTTCGGAAATGCTCGATTGCATTCCTAATGGCTTGGGATGCGAAACGAGTAAGTCAGAAATGATGAGGTATTTTGAAAGGCGAACTGAAAAGCAACTTATTCGCGTTTCGTAGAAAGTGAAAGGGGTAAAAAATCGTTGATCAAAATGAATAAACTCGACAAACTTAGAATAGTGACAGCCGTCAAATGATAGGAGTGCGGATGAGTTAAAGCAGACCTTGTCTACCGTGACTTTAGAGGAAATTTAGTTTACTAATGGCATAAAAATGAAACGTATTTGATGAATACAAGCAGAGTTGCTTCAAATATGCTTCACTAATTTCGAAGGCTACTGAATGAAACAGGCATCCCACTTTTCCGAGACATCCAGAAAACGGGTTACGTTGATAGAGAAGTACAGCTCACGAACATCAGAGATCAGACTTAATTCGTGCAAAAAAGAGTCGGAATAACTCTAGGAAGTTAATGATCCTCGAAAATTCGATATGAACGGCTCTGCGTTTGAACGTGTATGAGATCTGATTCCGCGAACAAACAGGAAAAAGACGGTGCATCGTGCTGAAACTTGTAAATGTTCGCCGCCGTTCGACATACTGGTTTTCGTCGTTATCCCCGTATAAATGTGGCAAATGCAAAGCGGTAGAAAAGATACATCAACCGCGACCTGGGTTCAAGTTCAAACGATATTTCAATTGAGATTCAAGGGAGTAATCCACCTCTAATCGACACAGCTACAATAATTCATCAAGTTTATTGATGCTGTAATATTCGATCGTAATCGACTAACAAACAAATTAAAGTAGTTCTTCTACCTAAAATGTAAACGGCTGATTGTCAGAAAAAACAAATGAAAGCAGAACTACGACAGGAGTGGAAATGCTTACTCCTTAAAGGTCAGTCTAGCTAAATGCGTTCAAAAATGTACTCTTAAAAAAGAACAACGAGATTGTTTTCAAATTAATAGATCACGTGGTTTAAGCCCATAAACAGTGTTAGGTTCCAAACACCGGGTGCATGGATAAAAACAAAATGGTATTTTAGCCAATGTATAATTGAAAGAGGGTATGGTTGTGATGTGGTTAACCCATTTCTGCCGATCGGTAACTATGGTTGCCGGATTATAAAGTTTTGGCATGCTAGTTTTGAAGTTCAATAGCTCGATCCAGCTTGAGAAGCGTTCAGATGCTGTATGGTTCCGTTTGGTTGCTTGCACACGCCGCACCAGTTGCTATTGAAAGACACCGAAGATCAGACGCTTTCTATGATGCACAATAATTATCGGCAGAAATGGGTTAATCGCTAAACATCAGGGCTATTGTGGTATTTCAACAAAAGCAGACTCTGCAAGAGTGTATTAACTAAAGTTTCATAAAAGTTCATATATTTCGTCCTGGTAAGCTCTGGTGCTTTACTGGGAAATGGTCGAATATATCGTTGTAAGTAGGTCAATCTAATTCTCGCTCAATGTGTGACTGCATATCTCGTGGCGAGCATAAAAAGCAGAGTGCATCTGGTCTGGCGTGTCTAATTGCGTTGTTGCTTTGTTAAATAACTTGCAGTTACAACGGAAACAATGCTGTAAAAATACTTTTTCAGTCTAGAAAATAATGCGAATGTTGTTTGACTTACAAGTTGAATCAATATTGAACACTTTTAGCTCACACCTTATCTCGCTCGTATGTGATTTACAGTTGGCTGTTGTAGTCCTGTGCTATTTTTTTCTGTAGGTCAACTATCTTAAACCTTAAAACTCAGAATAAATAGTCTACTGCCGTAACTGACACTCACTAATACGAGGTTTCCATCATGAATGCATATATTATATTATAAAGCCGGGATTTCGCATTTCGGTTTAATATGATCAGCAAGCAATGTATTAGTGGTTAAGAAATTTAAACGTTTTCAATTCCCTTATTAACTTGACAAGACTCGTAAAGCTGTTGTCAAACTGTGAATCCTTATGCGTACAGTGGCAAAATTGATAGACAATCAGCCATCCGCAGGCTGCCGCTAGCGTTTATGTATGTATGTATGAAATCACAAGCCTGATCCAGGCAAAGTGGCGCACAGTCATAGACTGCACGTGCGCTAAGATACGGTCAGGTTGCCCAGGCCTAGATAGATATGCGATAGAAAATAAAATCGACAATGAGACTCCAGCGTGTTTCAGCATGCAGATCACTGCCTGTTGCAAATAAATTTAATACGATGTTAGCCGCATTGCACGGTAGAGTACTGCATGATTGCACATCCGTGCACTATGTATGTATTTATGTACAAAGGATAAAGTGAGTAAACTAGCCTACAACCTAAAACGTATTACCGTAAATCGAAAGCAAACTAGATAAAGTGTGCATTTTACCGCCTGCTGAAAGTAGTCAGTTGATGGGTCGATAATTCAAGGTGAAATCATTCGCATTTTTCTATACTCACAGCATTTTCTCACGGGTTTCGGAGCGAAAATTATTTTGAAAAACCAACAACACGATTAACCTAACCGAACAGGCAAAGCCGGATGCACACAATCACATGTCTGGGGGGAAGTGCCACAAATTCTCGAACGCTGTGCGTGGACTACAAGGATTCGAGTAGCCACTGATTCACACTGTTATTCGCCACCTTATCGATAAGATTCAAGGTTAATAAACATAGAACGGAGGAACGCCGGTAGCAGACACAACTGGAATTAGACAAAGTGCCGTCGTTGATTACATGTGGATTGCGATACTGTGAGATTGCCCAAGGTTCTAGAGAAGTTTGAGAAAGTGGTAATGACAGTGAACAATGAGTATAAATCTTTTTTAATAAACATTCATATCGCAAATGGTGACTTTTTCGACTTTAGTATGAGTGAGCTCTCAGTTTTCAATCCATCTTCATTTATTGGGTGGCGATCTTAATAAGATAGACACTTCCTGCATGCAGACTAACTCACTAGTCAACATGGTTAATCTCGCAACTGGACTATTTCTGTGTGACAGACGCAATGCTTTTTTCTTGACTGCATGGGCACTATCACCGGCACTGATCATGGTGTGATTTATATGATGCCAGGTTGCATGGGCTTATCGCTGCGGAAGCAGACCATCAAGCAAAAACTAAGAACAAGCCGTCAGTTCAGAAATAAAATGGCTCTATAAGCTGTACGTGAACAGCTTACTAGATGATAAAGATTTATGGTGGGAACTTTCTCGCCAAGATAGTGTGCGCAGATTATCTAACTGCTTGCTCCATCGGCCAAATATAGACTTTGGGGGTGAGAACGTTATGGATACGCAACAGTCTGCCTTCATGTGTATACCAGTTGATGACGGAGGATGAGGTTCTCAAAATTTAAAGGAAAGCAAGACACCTGGCCTTGACAGGGTCAATCCAATGGTATTAAAAGTCTGTGTGCAATGGATCGTTAAAACGATAAACACAACATTTAGCCGATGACTCATGACTGTAACGATTGCCGGGAGTTCCAAAACAGTTGATATTAACCTTGTTCCGAAAACGTCTGCAGACTAGCTTCGGCTCATAGCATGTTCTTCACAGGTTTTGAAAAAATTGGAGAGCATAGTTCTTAATCGTATTCAAAAGTTGCGCTTCAAGAAGGATGACAGCCGATTTGCTTATCGAAATAAGCGCTCTACGATCGATACTGTTGTGCTTCATTTATATGGTTTTACATAAGCTCGAACATAGATCAAAGTGTACTTCCCTGGCCGAAAAATGCATTCGCAGTGAGATCGTATACAACTCAAGGAACTGCTAAACACAGTGTCTATACCATACGGCATTATGAATGGGAAAAGTGAAAAATTTAAGGATAGATCTCAATACGTTGAAGTCAACGGATTACACTCTTCCTTGCTCCCAACTGTGAAACATGTTTTCAATGAGCGATTCTCTCTCAATTTTATTTTCAACATACCAATCTTCTCTTCCGTGGTCACCCTCAAATTTTAGTCTTAAAAGCGATGATAAGGTAGTCATTGGATATATTTTATCTAGAAAGATCTCTTCGAATATGCTCTTAACTGCACTACATGAAAATACAACATGGCATGAAGAGAGTTGTTTATTTTTAAATCCGAGAAATGTGTAGAACTTGATTTTGTGTAGCAATCTTTCGCTATCTAAAACTAAATCTACATATCTTAGTGTTGGGTGAGGCGACCTCACCCAAGACACGTGCGACTTCGGTAATGTCCTTATCCGAACAGTGCGGATGCATGCTGTGACATGTTGTAACCTTACGCTTCAATGTCCTTATCCGAACATGCACGGACTACTTTACCGCTTACTTCGCACACCCCTTTTTTGTTCTCTATATAAACACTGGCCCTGTCCAGCTCTAGGGCCTGCGAACCTGCGTCCTGAGTCTCAGCTTGGTCATTTCATAACCATCCTGTGTTGTTTTGTTCTCTGCCTCGGTGGTCTTGATCTCTCGTATCATCTAGTTGATCACCCGGCACAACTGCCTCTCGAATTCAGTACATAGCACTTAGTCGAGAGAAACTTTTCAAATAACAAGGCGTCAGCATTTAGCCAACTTGACCTGGACTTATAATCGTAATTCTCTACTAATTAAAGTACGTAGGCTTGATGGAAAGAATTTTGTATGTAATCGATAAGATAAGTATTGGGGCAACATTTTGTTTCTGGTACAAAAGCTTCACTAGGACAGGCAACATGATTACGTAGCATCCCACCGACCACCTCTAGTTGATCTTACCGCTAAGCCCTCTGTAGTAAGTCAACGAAGGGTCATGTCACATAGGCAAGACAGAGAACAGTTACCGACTTGTCTAACATGGTGCTACTTACGTCAACCTGCTACAAGTGAGCACTGTCAAGGTTGGTTGACACTGACTCAGATGTATAAAAGTGCATAACTAAAGCGGCGAATGTTTATTTTTTTGAAAAATCTGATCAAACATGAATTTCAAAATGAATATATGATAACTTATGCTCTTATCTGCATTGAGCATCAGATTATAGAGAGCTCTGCTCAGCCAACTTCGCTTTTATACCGCGTCTCAACGCGTCTACGCTTTCTAAATCGACGCTGTGACCAGCATTTAATACTGCTCAGCCGAGGCTTAACCCTCGCTTGCACAGATAGTAAGTGATTAACTGCATACAATCATTTACGATGATATGGCGCTGTCATGATTAAGTGAATGTTAATTAACAAGGTGTTCAAAATCACGAGACTAGAATTAGGCAGTGTCAAATGGTCGGAAAAAGAACGCGGGATGATGATGCTAGATTGTCAAGGATTGGAAAGATAACGGCCATGAGAAGAGCAGGCAGGAATACAGCTTAAGTTAAGTGCTCGTTCATCGATAGCGCAAAGCGATAATAAATACAATTATGGAATTATTAATCAATAGACTGAAACAACTTAAGAATTTGCTGTTCATTTTGGTGATGTAAATGCGGCTGATTCGAAAGAAGCAGAAAATTCTTACCAGTGGTTTGAGTTCCTTTGGGTCAATCAAATTGAAGTGAGTAACAAAATAGTAGAAATGTTTGTAGCAAGTATTGACATGAGCTTCCTGTGGATAGAAAAGAAACATTGTAGCACTAGGCTGGACTTCGGACACGCGGTTTTATTGTTTATGTGCAAACAGAAAACCTTTACGTACCGCACCAATCTCGTGGAGTTTCGCAAAATGGTGAATATATACGTGAACAAAAACTCGATACAGCCGACCGAAAATTTTCCTGACAACCTTTCTATAATTGCTCGGAAAAGGAACATCTAGAGTGATAAATAGTCACCGAAATTGACATACCAACGTCAGTAGGGAAAATATTCGGGTTTGTAATCTGTGCATCGATCCAATCCATTAGTAGATCGATATACTTTGGAGCTGGTAACGGGGTAGGTTTTTTGTAATCCACATTGTCCTGCCAATGATACTCGAAACGTTTGCCACCGGACATTGTGGGGCAAGACTGCTCAGTACATGAATCATAAATTGTGCCATAAATCAAATTAATCCTATTATAAAAATCGATAACTGTTATGAAAATGATACCAAACAAATCACAGTACCATGCACAGCAATCCAGTCATTGAGTTCTTCCTCGTTTGGCAGTTTAACAGCTTCGCGTAGATCAATGCCTGCACTGAGAGATGCCTCCGCTTGCTTGTGTAGCTGATATCGCAAAGTGTCTGGTGTGTACTTCTTTTTAGGTCGAAAGGTCTATAATTATATGGCAAATTAGAAAAATGTAAATCACTTACATGTTCCTTACTGAAAATGTTTTTGAATCCCAGGAAAGCCATTATAAGTCAGTTATGTAAAAAGTGTTGATCGGATGAGCATTCGAATTGCGGTATTAGGGCAGAGCTGTAAAGAAAGTTTGACGTGTTGAAAATTTATATTCACAAAACAAAAATTTACAGTGCCAACAACAAGGGTGATACAAGCAAAGAACCACACAGTCAGACTGTACGGTGAGTAAGATACTGTCAGGTTGTCCAAACCTCGACTGAAATGAAAATGAAATTCCTGCGTGTTTCCGCATGCAGTCTATTGCCGGCAGAAAATTAATTTAGCATGGTGTTAGCCCTACATCACAGAAGTACTGTAATCTGTGATTTGGTTATATCCCCAACAGTAGCTCCTTCCGCTACGGCAGTATTACAGTAAAGCCTGTTGCTTCTGATGCTATCGAAGATGCCACAGTTGAGATGATTGTGGGAATGAGATCCTATTATCGGCAAATGTCGCTGATCTCAAAGTCCCACTGACTTTCGGAATGACCGACCACGAGAGGCTCCATAAAATAGTCTGGATCGAAGACCGGTAAACAGATAACTGGTGTACAGCACCCTCTTTCTGTGAACTCCCTGCTGCTTTACGCTTCACTCAGGTATGCAAACGCTAGAGAGGTGCACTCGAACAAACTCTAAATGGTGTTCTGGACAATACTTTATCATATACCCGCAAGGCTTCATGACAATGTCTCTTAGATATTCTCAGCTTCCTGCGCCAAAGTTTCCGTGGCGCGATGTGCTCTTGGTTCTCCAAACGGTTAAAGCAAAAGGTCAGCAAGCTGTGATCATAAATATACGTAAGGATTTGCATGTAGGATGTTGAAGCGTCATAACGTTGCAGGTTGAAGGTAGTGTACGTTAGGATGCTCACTTTAGTAGACTACCGGATAGATATTACTTGTCTTCGTGGGGAACGATTAAGTGGGTACAGATCCAAACCGATTAACGTCCCGGGAGGCGTTCAAACATTTTGAATCGTTTAGCAATAGAGGCGAATATACGTAGCTCAGGATGAGAAAGTTGTTTGGATTGTGTTCGCCAAGCTTGTGTAGTTGTCGTTTAGCTTTTCGTCATCAAGCTAGATGAGATCAGAAAAAATTCTTTCGAAGTGGCTTGTAATCGGCATTGACTGGTTTTTATAAGGTCTGTTTGCCATCACTACCGGTGGTTGGTCGAAATAATATTTTGCATTCTTTGGCACTCAACAAAGATATTAATTAACCAGCACCTCAGATTGACTGTAATCAATGGGACAATGAAAACCCGATGGCAAAGAATGCAAAATATGGATTCGACCAACCACCGCGATTTAAGGCGAACAGACAGACGGCCCTTATGAAAACCAATTACAAGTAACTTTGAAAGAAGTTGTGCTGATGATGTTATCTAGCTTCATGACGAAGCCTCCAACAACAACTACACAAGTTCGGCGAAAACCGTCCAAAGATTTTGAATCGTTTACAGCAGGTAAGAGAATGGAGCATGTCAGCAAAGAGTATTTATAGCTCTCAGCCACCACGCAAAGTAAGCACTTCTATCATGGACGCGGTTGTTACCGAGAATTGCATTCATCCGTTTACGCGGGACCCTTTAAACATTACTATCGTTTCGGTGTAAACCATAACGTTGTCCGATAACCAAAATGCAAAAGACAATTTTGATAACCAGCTACAATCCATTGTTGAAGGAATTCATGTGAGTAACATTTAGTTCTTGACGGTGATTGGAATGCGCGTACTAGGTTAGACAATGCGGTAACAAACAGAATTTTGGGCAAATGTGCTTAGGACAGCGCTGTGAAAACTGTAATCGCTCAACTGAAGTTTCACCCTACACGTACTTGTGCATTTATAACACAGAATTCTAGCACTCTACGAAGCACTACGTTGCCTGGTACTCGAATGAGGCCAAAACGACGACATTCTAATTAATGCACGTTGAATATCTTCATGCAGAACAGTTATATTGCGGGGTCAAAACAGGGAACGAGGCGGGCATTAATCTCACACTTGATCGTCAGATACTCCGAATTCGGCCACTGAAATGCCACACACATAGAGGGTTCTCAAAATAAATATGCTCTAGCTGTCGAATAATTCGTTTTTGCTATGATCAAGCGAAAGTTGGAATAAATTGAATGTTTGATCGTGCACGCAATGCGTTTTACAATGAAATGTCATCAGTATCATGGACAGCATCATATCTGTAGCGGATGTGTAATTGTGCAATATTTCCACGAGCATCAGGTACAGTCTGCGTGCTGACAGGTATAGTCCAAATGTGCTGAGCTTCATGATGTGCCAAATGTGCTGAGCTTCATGAGATAACAAAATAGAGTCTCACTGTCTTTTTTTCTGTATTTGTCTAGGCTAGAGCAACCTGTCAGTATCTTAGCCCAAGCGCAGTCTCTGACTGTGTGGCACTTTGCCTGGATCGAGGCTTGTGATTTTATACATACAATAGTAGAAATTTCGGAAAGCTCATCGATAAAATAAACAAAAAACCAGGAGATTTGGAAGGGTGATAGCTAGAAATCTCCTGTTCCTGTAGAAGATTGTGCACGATGGCACTGAGATGAGGTGCCTACAATTCTAATCAAACACGCATTCAAGCACGTGTTGTGAACGAGTATAGCAGCATCAGTACGACAGCTATTTCGCGGCTTCCACTGTTATGCATCACAACAAGCTTTTCTCATAACTCCACTTGATAATATACATACCGACAACAACCGATGACAATGCGATTCTGAGAGATGACTACCGTATACTATAGAGGCCGGGTTCAAAAATTTCAAGTAAACAAGCGCATCACTCTGAGCTCTACTCCAGTCGAGCCATAGCTTTTAACCGGTATTTGCTGCTTCTGGTGTTATTATCCGTAGAAGCGGAATGGAGTGTCCTCTCCATTGGTGCGTTGAGATGTACGCCAAGGCAGTTCAATATGGAGAACTAGCTGTTGCCCATGCGGCAAGTGCTCCCTCCTACGGCACCACCGGAACCAAAGGAACAGCTAGGCCAATCTGCTGGGACAACAATGCGGTCGCAGGAGTTGGCTGGACGAAGTTAAATACAACTTAGGACTGCTTAACCGGACTTCGGCTCTATATTTCTCCTCCAGGTTGACTCCTGAAGCCTGAAGCGTGCAGCATTTCTGTGTTGTGCGGCTAAAATCGTGCTAAATTGATTGGCCACCGGTAGTGAGCTGCATGCTGAAATACGCTGGAGTCTCACTACGATTTCCATTTTCTTTCTCATATCTGTCTAGGCCTGGGCAACCTGACAGTATCTAGCTCACGTGCAGTCTCTGATTGTGCGGCACTTTGCCTGGATCAGGCTTGTGCTTTCATACCATAATACCATACTTGAAGCCTTTCACATGATTGGATGTAGCCACAAGGCAGTGGAGGTTTGAGATAAGGGTTTTTCTTCCTCTAGGTGGACCGTCTTCATGGACTTAAGAGCTCCATCTGCCCGAAGCATCCTGGTATTGAGGCGCCAGTCAGCCACCTTCGCCCTTTCTGCTGTCAATAGAAGCAGTTCTGTCAGGTCACATAGGACCATGCGTGCATGCCCGGAGCTGGACTGGGTTGTCAGAGGGTATATGAGACGCGTGCCATTGGAGCATTCTGGAATTGGGAGATTATCCCTAAACCCACTTGGGCCTTGACAACCTTGGAGCTGCGCAAATGACTATGGGAATGAAATTAGCATCAGTATCCAAAAAGCTCCGGATACTGGAAATTTTCACGGTATTTATGATGGGATCAAGAGAGCTATTGGTCCAAACAAAATTAAAACGGCTCACATTAAGTCTGGTTCCCTGGTTCCCAAGGTTGTCACAGCCGGGGGTGGTGGTGGGGATAAGCTCCCGCTACCTAAAAAATGCTCCCATACGGCGAGCGTCGCAAATAGCCTCTGACAATCGAAGCCCAACTCCTGGCCTGCTCGTGGCGGAACTGCTTCTACTGGCAGGAGAAGGGGCGAAGACGGGTGACTGGCGCCTCAAAACCAGTTCGCTTCGGGTAGATGGAGCTCGTCAGCCTGGGATGGCAGTCCATCTAGGGGATGGAAACCCTGACTTCAAACCTACGCTTCCTGCGGATTACACAATCACAATACTCCGCCGAGGACGGTCCCAAGCCCGTCTGGAAAAGGAGGAGGGTTAGACGCGGGGTCAGCAACCCCACTCTGTAAAAACCTCAAACCGCTAATGAAACCAAAGCAACATGTCATACCAAAGTAACATCTCCATGCTTGAATCGAGAAGAAACCTCATCTGAGGTAAAAATGAAGCAGACTGGTGAAAGCCCAACGGAAGCCAGTCAGCAGATGAATCTTCTGTCGATGAAAGCAACAAAGATTGCCACACGGAACGTCCTTACGATGTATGAGACCGGAAAGGCTGCACAGGTCGCGAAAGAAATGCAAAGGTATGGTATACAACTGCTGGGAATATGTGAAAGTAGATGGAATGGATCTGGTATGTTGGTTTTGACATCCGGGGAACGGATTATTTACTCAGGTCATGAAGATGAGAACCATAGTCATTCAGAAGGCGTCGCCATTATGCTATCCCCATTAGCTGCAGGCGCTCTCATTGGATGGGAACCCACGGGAACTCACGGATAATCACAGCCAGATTCAACTCCAATGGGAAAAATGTGACGGTAATTAAATGTTATGCGCCCACAAACAATGCCAGCCTCGAGTCGAAAGAAGAATTTTACGTGTGTCTGCAGTCTAACAGGTAAATTGACAGAGATCTATCTCTTGTTTAATGTTTTAAACCTTACCTATCTCATTACACTTCAGTGACCAAGGCTGTACGTTACACAAATTAAACAATAAGAATGTATTGAAATTGACCCACAGATATAACATTTCCTTTATTAATCGTGATCTTACGCTTATGCAACTGAGATTCAGGTTCAATAAGCGTAGCTTTAATATTCAAATTTCCATCGAATCTTCCAGCAATTGAAAAAATGATGGCATAAAATAAGGTGCCATAAGAGTTAAATGCACCTCCAACATCGCTTTCTTCAGTCAATAAACCAGCACAACCAAGTATTTCATCCAAGTGTATTGCATCTCAGTGGTTTAGGGATGCCTTGTATATTTACTCTGACATTCAAGCAAACTCCATCATTCCATTCATCTTCGAACATATCTGAGATTCCATCTGGCTTATAATACCATATCTTACGAAGATGCATCATTACCAACCGTCACGACGTCATTGTCACTTCAAGGCTTGATCGATTGCTTTATGAACGCCTTTCGCCACTTTTTCACTATAAAATTATTTCGGGAGAGTTTACCATGACTCCACGAAATTATGGTTCCGTAGAATTAGACACAACCTGATGTACTTACTTACTTTAACTTTTGGGCGGCCGGCTCCACGGTGTGGTTGGATAGGCCGGCCTTTCATTGATGTCTGGATCGACAACAGCCCACGCACGTCGGATCGGAGGAGAGATCGTTGCAGACGTGATCCAGTCTCGTTTCCCACCAGCGAACTCCGTAGACGGTACGCAGACCCATTGAGACATCATCATGAAGTTTCTTGGGGGTAGTGTACAAGTGATGTCCCCAGCACCACTCGGTGTTTGTTCGAGTACACTTCTCTAGCCTTTGCACAGCCAAGTGCAACCTACAAGGCAGCAGGGAGTTGGCAGATAAACGCGCTGTGCGCTAGTTATCTACCTACGGGGCTTCTCTCCGGATTTTTCCTCTGGGTTTTCTCCCGAAGCCTTTCCCGCAATCGGGTGAACCACAAGGCAGTGGGGGTTCGGAGTCAGGGTTTTCCTTCCCCTAGATTGGACTGCCAGTAGCTGAC
>JACCGJ010020786.1:0-10194 GCA_013407085.1 Atriophallophorus winterbourni
CCGTAAACGAGATCGTTTACGGCGGCAATATGAGCTATCTCTCATTTCTGGTTCTTGTGTCCGATACAAAACCGCTCGCAACGCTTGCGTGAAAATACAGCGTTAGCTCAAACAGGAGTTTGAGTTATCCTTAGTTAGGGATGCTAAATCCAATCCCAACAGAATTTATAGCTACGCTCAATCGGAAGGTAAAACCAGGAAAAACATTCGAGATTTAAATCTGGATGACGAAAAATT
Source organism: Atriophallophorus winterbourni (assembly GCA_013407085.1). Lineage (NCBI taxonomy): Eukaryota > Metazoa > Platyhelminthes > Trematoda > Plagiorchiida > Microphallidae > Atriophallophorus > Atriophallophorus winterbourni. The sequence goes on from JACCGJ010020786.1 coordinate 238, forward strand.
GGCCGATACCGACCCGTCTAAGGCTACTGCATTCTCTAGGTTTTTCAGTGGCGTTCAGAGACGCGATGATTCTTTAAATGCTCCGTCTATCTCGTTTATTGTACTACCTGGCGCTCCTGCACTAGATGAGTTGTCCTTCATGAAATCCGAGGTGTATGAAGCACTTATCCATGTTCGCGTCAACAAAGCTGAGGGACCAGAAGGTATCCGCTCAATTATGCTAAAGAATCTTGCCCCAGTGCTTACAGAACCCTTATGCAAGCTCTTCAATTCATGTATGAACATTTGAGTGGTTCCTAGTGAGTGGAAAGAAGCTATAATCGTGCCAATACCCAAGGGTGGTTGCAGCTCAACTTTTGGGAACTATAGACCTGTCAGCCTGGCTAGCATCGTCTGGAAAGTAATGGAAAAACTGCTGCGTGACAAAATCTGTCATAATCTTCGTCGGCATTCTCTACTGAGTGTAACTCAGCATGGATTTCTCAAGGGTAGATCCTGCCTGACAATCCTTCTTAGTTTTCTCAATACTGCCCCAAAAAGGATGGATGAAGGGAAGCCTGTCGAAGCCTTCTACCTAGACTTCAGCAAGGCTTTTGATTCCATAAACCATCGCCTTGTAGAGATTAAGCTAGCAGCAAAAGGCATCCGGGGTAGTTTACTTGCTTTGATAAAGGTCTTCATAACAGGTAGGACATTCCGAGTTAGGGTAGTATCTACGCTGTCGAATGAAACCGACGTGATCAGTGGTGTACCTCAAGGTTCGGTACTTGGTCCTCTTCTATTCCTGATTTTCATCGATGACTTGTTCTCTGCATTGAAGTGACCATGCTTTATTTTCGCGGATTATGTGAAATTCATCGGATCAACGGATGAAGATACCTTGATGCACGACCTTCAACGGGTCATAAACTGGTTATACCAGTGGGACCTCCCACTTAACCTTAATAAGAGACAACTCTTGTCAGCACTGGTTGATAAGATTTCAGTTCAGGTGTCGGGCAACTCTCTCACTGTTAGCGCCACACAGCGTGTTAGGGATTTAGGAGTACTAGTTAGGACTGACTTCAAATGGGAGGACCAATGCGCCGCTGCAGCTCAACATGCTCGCAAATTTCTCTTTCGTCTGAGATCCGTGTTATCCAGCAGAAGACCTGATGTATTCCTGCCTCTTTACAAGGCATTAGTTCGGCCGCATTTACAATATTGTGTCCAGGCGTGGTGCTCTTAATAGAAGAAGGATATCGTTCAAATTTAAAGCGTACAGCGTCTCGCAACTCGCACGATTGAGGGTCAGCGAGGGAAACCTTACGCTGTACGCCTAAAACCCTATATCTTTTCTCACTTACACGCCGTCGTTAGAGAGGTGACCTAATTGAAGCCTTCAAGATCTTGAAGGGGTTACGTGGCGTTATCATGACCGACTTCTTTGCCTCAAGTCCCGAGCTGGGCACCCGGGGCCATTCACCCAAACTTGCTATGGCGCTATGCAAACTAGACTCCAAGAAAACTTTTTAGCCTCAGGGTGGTAGATTTCTGGTACCGGCTTCCAGAATAACTTATATCCTGCAGTTCTGTCGCAAGTTTTAAGCAGGATTTGGACAGCATCTGGGGTAAGCTTTTTCTCGAATTCTCCCCCTAATTTTTATGCAAGATTAGGTAGTTCACCATTTTCAGCGTTGTTTGGTAAGTAAGTAAATGCTAAAGTTCTTTTTGTTTAATACACAACTCTTCTTTAGCTGACCTATCACCCTACTGGTGAAGAGAAATGTATTCCTATCTTTCCAGCATCATTCATAACGAGGTGCTTCCTAAATACAACCCGGATAATCCCTTAGCATCGCTATCGTCGAGGATATCCCAATCGTAATAAGGAAAAACCCTTTGGCAATGGTGGTTGCTTCACTGCAGCTTTTCACCGAAAGAAATTCTGGACGCTCGGTTGGCTCGTTAGCCACTTACTGTCCTGTGCAACTTAACTGAACTGGACTGGACTGAAAGAAAAAAATTTGGCAGTGGTACGTGTTTCTCTGCCGATTTTCATTGAAAAAAATTTGGACGCTCAATTGGCTTGTTAGCCACTTACTGATCTGTGCAAACTGAACTGAACTGCCCTGAAAAAAGGGCATCGGCTAATAAAATTACGGTATTCTCGTGCCTAATTTAGAGCGCGTTTCGAATTTATAATAAGAATAAACGCTTTGGCAGTGGTGGTTGCTTCTCGGCAGCTTTTTACCGAAAGAAATTCTGGACGCTCGATTGGCTCATTCGCCAATTACTGGCCTGTGCAACTGAAGGAAAAACTAGGGAAAACATAGGGGATTTGAAACTGAAGGACGGAAAAGTTGCCGATACCGACCTGTCTAAGGCGACTGCCTTCTCAGGGTTTTCCAGTAGCGTTCAACGACGGGATAATTCTTCAAACGCACCGTCTGGTCTGCTTAACCTGACACCAGGTGTCCATATATTACATGAGTTGTCCTTCAATGAGGTTGAGGTGTTTGACGCACTTATCCATGTTCGGGTCAACAAATCTGAGGGACCAAACGGCATCTACTCAATTATGCTCAAAATCTAGCCTCAGTGCTTGCCGAACCGTTTTGCCAGCTCTCTAATTCATGTTCGCAAATAGGAGTTGTTTCCAGTAAGTGTAAGTAAGCCATAGTCGTGCCAATACACAAGGGTGGTTGCAGGTCAACTGTTGGTAATTATAGACCGGTCAGCCCGACCAGCACCGTTTCGAAAGTAACGGAAAAACTGCTGCGTGATAAAATCTGTCAGCATCTTTGTCGGCATTCTCTGTTGAGTGTAACTCAGCATGGATTTCTTAAGGGTAGATCCTGCCTGACTAACCTCCTTAGCTTTCTCAATACTCAAAGTGATTTAAAGTTGTAATGGTCTAAAAAGCATTTAGCTAAACAATAACCATAGGATGAAGTTATGAGGTATATACAATAAAAAAGAAGAACAGGAAAACTCATGTAGTGTAAATCGTATCAAAGTTTGGGTTGTCTCTCAAGTATTTGGCCAAATTAGCTTAAAAAACATCCAGGTTGGCTGAGTGTGTAACAGTGGAGGGGAGGGTATTCCATGTGAAAATTACACGTACAACATACGTATATCTTCGACAGTTCAGTCTCGGAGTGGGAATAAGCACTGTAAGTTCATGTTTCAGACTGGCACGGGGTGCCGAGCGTGTGAAAAGTTTGGACAAGGGAGGTTTAGGGACGTGCATAATATTGTACATCAGTATGAGGTCCCCTCTTAGTCGACGACAGCGAAAGTCGAAAAGATTGAGACTCGTCAAACGTTCTTAAAAAGGTTCAGTAGCTAGTCCGGGTACAAACTTCGCTGCAGAAGATTGATGTCTTTCTGAATCCCGGGTGACCAAGCCTGAACAGCGTACTCCATCGCTGGTCTCAGATAGGTGTTCATGATACGGGGCACCGACTGATTGGAGAATCTGCCGAAAATTCGTCTCAATAACGCCAATACTTGTGACGCCTTTTTGTAAGCCGCTTTGCACTGCAGTGAAGTCTTCAGACTTGAACTGGTCCAAACACCCAAATCCTTCTCTTCAGTTGTCCAGACGAGTTGGTGGGACCCAAGAGTGTAGTTGTAATTAACAGTCTTTTCAATGTTTAACACCTTGCACTTTTGGAAGTTGAATGGTAGTTTGTTTCTCAGAGACCAATCGTGCAATGTGTTTAGATCCTTCTGCAAAGTTTCACAGTCATCATTTGTACGTATGCTTCTCCAAAGCTTTATATCGTCTGCAAATAACATAATCTTGCATTTAACACGCTCGGGAATGTCGTTTGCGTAGATCAAAAACAAAATCGGTCCGAGGACCGAACCCTGGGGCACTCCGCTCGTAATTTTAAATGATTTCGATAAGGCGCCGTCAACTCTGACTTGGGCACTCCTGTCGCGTAAATAGTTTTCTAGCCAAGCAAGAAGTTTTCCTGTTATCCCGTGCAATTCAAGTTTCTGGATTAAAATACTATGATTGACGCGGTCGAAAGCCTTTGACATGTCTAAAAAGCATGCGTGGATGGAGTAACCATTGTCCACACACTCAGTCCAGTCGTTTAAGGTGAGCAAGAGGTTAGATAGACATGAGTGATGTTTCCTGAAACCGTGCTGTTCAGTCGCAAGCAGTCTATTGTTTTCGAGGTGATGGGTGATCTTTTCCGCTACTAAACTCTCTAGCACTTTAGAAATTACTGGCAACAACGTAACTGGTCTATAGTTCGCAGCGTCAGATCGACTCCTGCCCTTGTAGATTGGTGTTATGATGCCAGATTTCCATTTTCGCGGGAACGATACTATTTTCGAGCAAAATTTGAATAACGTGCTGAGTGGACCACACAATGGGGATGCGAATCGTTTGAAGATAAAAGTAGTGATTCCATCTGCTCCTGGTGACTTTGCGGTATTCAAACGAAGAAGTCTGAGCATGACACACTCATTGTTTATTGAGATTTCATTTAGTATTTCATTGGAAAAGCCGATAGAGTGCGGCGTAAGATGCACTGATACCTTGGGGCTAAAAAATTTGCAGTAGTAACCTGCTAGAACTTCGGCAGACTCGAACGCAGTCGTAGTTAGACCATGAGGTGAGCGTAGTGCTGAGATTCCTGGCTTAATTTTTGATGTAGTGTTAACGAACTGGTACAGGACTTTGGGGTTCCGCTCCATCATGGTCAGTAGTCTTGCCTGATGAGAATGCTTATCCTCGTTGATAAGAGAGGTGACCTTGTTCCTTAACAGACGTTATGTTTTCCGATTATCTGGCATCGGATTCTGGACATAGTTTCTCCATGCATCGTTGCGTATCTTTATCCACTTCCTTTGCGGCTTCTCAACGTGAAGGTGAATCATTTTTTCGCTGTCTTTGGCGCAAATCTGGAATGTAGGTTTATTTCATCACACAGCTTCTCTATGAAGTTTACCCAAGAACTGCCAATAAAAGGATGAATGAAGGGAAGCCTGTCGAAGCCCTCTACCTAGACTTCAGCAAGGCTTTCGATTCCGTAAATCACCGCCTTCTAGAGATTAAACTTGCAGCCAAAGGCATACGGGGCAGTCTACTTCCATGGATGAAGGCCTTCCTTACAGGTAGGACATTCCAAGTTAGAGTAGGATCTACGCTGTCGAATCAAACCGAAGTGATCAGTGGTGTACCCCAAGGTTCGGTACTTGGTCCTCTTTTATTCCTGATTTTCATCGATGAATAGTCTTCTGAATTGAAGTGCCCATGCTTCATTTTCGCAGATGATGTGAAATTGATCGGATCAACGGATGATGATACTTTGTTGCACGACCTTGGGCGGGTCATAAACTGGTCATACCAGTGCGATCTCCCACTGAACCCAAATAAGAGCCAACTCTTGTCAACACTGGTTGATAAGATTTCGGTCCAGGTGGCGGGGAATATCCTCAGTGTTAACTCCACACAGTGTGTTAAGGATTTGGGTGTACTGGTTAGGGCTGAGTTCAAATTGGAGGACCAATGTGCCGCTGCGGTTCAGCGTGCACGCAAGGTAATTTTTCGACTGAAATCAGTGCTATCGAGCAGAAGACCCGATGTTTTCCTGCCACTGCACATGGCATTAGTTCGACCTCATCTTGAATACTGTGTTCAGGTGTGGTGTCCTCACTACAAAAAGGACATCCTTCGACTTGAAAGCGTACTGCGCCTCGCAACTCGCATGATTGAAGGTCAGCGAGGGAAACCGTACGCTGTGCGCCGAATGTCTATCGATCTTTTCTCCCTTAGGCACCGATGTTTAAGAGGTGACTTAATAGAGACCTTTAAGATCTTGAAGGGTTTGAGTTGCGTGCAAATGAACGACTTCTTTTCCTTAAGCCCCGAGCTGGGCATCCAGGGCCACTAACTTAAAATTGCTAATAAATGATGTCGGCTCGACTCCAGGAAACACTTTTTCAGCCTTAGGGTTGTTAACTTCTGGAACATTCTTCCAGAAGAACTTATATCCTGCAGTACCGTGTCTTGTTTTAAGAAGGGTTTCGATCGCAACTGGGGTAAGTTGTTTCCTGAACACTCTCCTTAATTGCTATTGAAGCTTAGGTTTTTCATCTTTAGGCGTTATCCCGTAAATAAAGTGAGGGCTAGAGTTCTCTGTGTTTTTTATTTTATTATACACAATGCTACTTCAGCGGACCTCTCACCGTGCTGGTGAAGAGAAACCGCTTTTTCTTTTTCTAGCATCGGCTAAAACGCGGTGCTTCTTAAGTTCAACCCGGATAACCTCTTGGCTTCGCGATCGGCGAAGATTTCAAATAGACAAAAAGAATAAACGTTTCGGCAGTGGTGGGCGCTTCTCTGCAGCTTTTCACCGAAAGAAATTCTGGATGCCCGATTGGCTTGTTAGTCACATACTGTCCTGTGCAAACTAAACTGAACTGAACTGAAACTTAACAAGCTTGGTCTCCTTACTTGAAAAAGAACATTGCTCACGCTTAAAGGTGTTCAGCGCCTAGCTACTCGTATGATTGAAGGGCAATCTGAGAAGTCATATGAACAACTACTATTGAGTCTAGATCTCTTCTCGCTAAAAAGTAGGCGACTACGTGGGGATCTGATCGAGACCTTTAAAATCGTTAGAGGCTTTAGTTCTATTGATCCGGCTGATATGTATGCTCTCGCACCAGTGGTAGGTACTCGAGGCCATTCACTGAAACTGGCAAAGCAACATGTCAGGTCAAATGCACGTAAGCAATTCTTTAGCGAAAGGGTAGTGAATCATTGGAACTGACTACCCGAAGAGGCAGTTTGTTCTACCTCAGTAACGTGCTTCAAATATAGAATAGACTCGATCTGGCGCTCTGTGTTTCCCAATTTTTATCCCTAATTTTATAGTTGTTCTTCAATTTGTCGTTGGAACGCACTAATGTCTCCCCTCACCTATTGGGTGAGGGAGTTTTTCTGTTGCATTCCAGCAAAGTCATGGCAGAAGAAAGTTGAACCTACTATTCGGAGTGGTGGACGCTCTTCTAGCTCACCACCGGAAGTATTCTGGACGCTCGATTGGCGACTCTGCCACATATCGTTCTGTGCAAACTGAACTGAACTGAACAGAACTGGTACCGCGCAATTCAAGTTCAAGTTCAAGTTTAAGTGTCAAGAGGTTGGTCGTAGATTGGACCGCAAATCCTAAAGCGATTCATTGAACTTTATTACAAAGTTTATTAACTCAGTTTTTAGCTGCGGTTTTCACCCCTAAATAAAACAGGCATTTCGGATATGATTTATTATTGATATGAACAACAGTTTATTCACTTTAATTATCACGCTAAAACTCCCCCTGGTAAAATGATAGAATTGATAGAAACATAATTCCATATCCTATTATAATCTCGGTAAACACAGAATTAAAAGAAAGCGGTCAAACAACAGATCTTTTACCCGACATAGATCAATTAGAGATTTGATTTGGTGGCATACATTATTTCGACAACCTGATTGGCTGTGGACATGTGACATCCGCCGCTGCATAATTCTCAGAGAAAAATTTATCTCAAAAAGTTTCGGTCTGCAAAAATTACGGTATTTTTAAACGTTATAATATTGAAACACTTGAAGCATTGTTGATTTGTGGTTGTTCACTGCCTTAATTTCTGATTTTGTCCCAAACTAACGAATTTATACGTTAATGAAAATTTTCATCTATGTTTTGACTGCGGTTACTGTAAAGTTAATTCGGTTTGCGAGGAATCACATTGCAAACATTTGTTTTGCTTAATATCGACAATCGTTAACGGTTCTTGAGATTACCCCAACAGTTTGTCGAAATATTGTCAGTCATTCTATGTTTCCTGTTTTTCCCTTATTGTTATCCCTGATTGATAAGTTGGCGTTACTTTTATGTTGTCTTTCTTTACGCGCTAGTAATCTCTGCTTCCTGACGAAAGACTTTTTCTGTTGCTTGTCAGGGTACTTCTGAACTAGATGTTGTGGGAAGCTTTGGGCGCCCATTTTTGGTAACTCTAAAAGGAATCTAAACGCTCAACTGCCAACTGAGCCACGAATTGTACTATGCAAACTAAACAGAATATAATGGATCTTTGAGTGCTAATAAAGAGACTTCGTTTACGCTCTTTTATCGATCATTTCATGGACTGTTGTAGCCGAAGCTCGTTCGATTTCGTTCACGAACAACGCCGACCCAGGCTGTATGTGATAGCTAAACACTTCGTTGGATATATATATATATATATATATATATATATATATATATATATATATATATATATTACACAATCATTTAAAAATGAAAAAAGTGCAGCGAATGTTTCTACCGCAATGGGTTCCTAGCGATGGCTTCTTAGCGGAGAAGCTAGAGGCTGCATCTCACAAGCGCATGATCAGAATCTATGCAGGTATTCCAAAAGGAGCGGCAGTTCTCAACGCAACCTCACCAGCTAGCATTTATTGCTTCCATTCAGTGTGTGCCATGTGGCGCATTGACTCCTTTTGTGGCAAAAGGAAGTACTGCTAATGAATGATCGGGATGGCGCACAGAATTGTATGAACCGTTCGACATTATTTGTGCGTTGGCCTTCAAAACCAAACATGCCAACAAAATTAAGATTCAGACATCTAAGCGACCCAGCCTGGCATTCATATCTCCTGCTAAAATAACATTGTCGTAGCTTTTCGCACGTCGCCAAAGAGCATATAGATCGTCGTAGAAGCCGTTCTTGTCATCAGAATTGGTGCAAGTGCAAGCTGTTACAATAAACAAACACATCTGACTATAAGATTTTGAGTTTGGTCTAATACCAGCGGCTAGTCTAACTGCGCACATCATGCTATTATAAGGAATCCAATCAGTTACGCAGGATTCGGCTCGTGAATTTTGCACTATACCAACACCCGCCTGTCCTGAAATTGCAGTTACAGAATCACGGGGGCAGCGCAAGAATTAGCGACTCGAATGGTTTGGGGCAGTAAGTTCTGCAATCATAGACGGATCGTATAAGCGCGTTTTTGATAAACAGCAAACATCAACATTTAAAATATATAAGGGGATAGCAGATGAATCTTGCTTGCCTGTCTGAGGGTTCTGAAATTCATAGCTCCGATGTGAACAAAGGATGTTCTAAGTTGTTCAACTTTGTCTTTTCCAAGGTTGTGATTGACAGACGGAGAGTGGAACGGGGAGGAGAAGGGTCAGAAACCGTTTGATGTGTATGGCTAGCAGTAGCTAGTTTTCGCTTACCAGCCCTGTTGTATGCAGCAAGTAAGGCTATGCTGTTAATCGTACACGACGACTGTTGCAATGTAGTTTTTGTAGCTATAGTTATAGTTTTATGCGGGCTTTCTCTGCAGTTGTAAATGGCCCGTCAATAGTCGGCAGTGAATGATAATGCGCCTCCATCAACCTGTCATGTCTCAATGCCACCAGTACCTGATCATGTTGGAGAACTGGACCGAAACCGAGATGAGATGGTTGTGTGTACCTCCGGGACCCATCATCCATCATCATCATCATCATGAAGCACAAGTCTGAGGCAGACAAAGTGCCAAGCAATATGAAGCAGGAAAAGCAGATAAGCAAGCGCGTAGAAAAGGGAAAGCAGGCAAGCGGAATACGCAAAATCAAATGCACAAAAAGCAGCTTGTTTTTGTAGTTTCACTGCATGCGATTTTTTGGGTTTTTTTGTTTTGTTTTTGTTTTTTGTTTTTTTATGTAAAATAATACCGAATAAAAATTATGACACACATAATAAAATACACTGGCGCCACTGACTTCGGTTTGTAGCCATATTGCGTAAGGTTTCCAGCCAACTATTAGGTGGAGCTTTTGGACCCCACACAGGCAAACGAATACGCCCAACTGAGCCTAGCGCTACGGTGAGTTTCTTCATCCCAAACGCGCCACGTCATGGACTGGCCACCCGATTGTTTCTCCCAGCTTCTGCCAGGCTCTG
>JACCGJ010020787.1:0-14717 GCA_013407085.1 Atriophallophorus winterbourni
TGGAGCAAGGGTCCATTGATGAATGTGTCAACCGTCTGTACAATGCAGAATTTGCAGACATATCCGCTGAAGGAAATGAACGATCGCGCGATGACGAAGATGCATTGTCGCTCGTAAACGGATCAAAAATTATCGACGGTCATTTTCAGGTACCGCTACCTTGGAAGCCTGATAGAAGCAAACTGACCACAATTTATTTGTCAGCGGAAAGGCGCTTAAGCTACTTGCGGCGTCGATTTGAACGCGATAGTGTTTTGTTCGAGCGTTACAGCAAGGTTATGGCACATCATTTGGAGATTAGTTATATCGAACCCGTTCTCAATAATGCCACGGAGAATATTGTTTGATATTTGCCTCACCAACCGGTTTTCAATCCTAAGAAACCGGAAAAGCTGAGAGTAGTTTTCGATTGTGCGGCTAAACACAATGGTGTGTCGTTGAATGATGTACTATTTCAAGGACCAAATCTGACAACAAATTTGATCGACGTATTGCTGCGCTTTCGATTACATGCATATGCTGTTGCTGCTGACATCGAATAGATGTTCCTCCAAGTCAAAGTGCCAAACTATGATAGAGACGCACTTAGAATTCTCTGGTGGGAGGATAATGATATGCGGGGTTCCATCAAAAAATTTAGGATGACAGTTCATCCCTTTGGGGCTACGTCGTCCCCATTTTGCGCTACGTTTGCACTGCGTAAAACGGTCGAGGATTTCGGTCATTTATTTGAAGATCGAATTGGAAATTATGTTTCGAAAATTTTTTATGTTGATGATTGTTTAGTATCAGTGCCTACTCAAGAGGAAGCGAAGTCCTTGATAAGGCAGTTGTCATCATTGTTACGGATGGGAGGTTTTCGTTTGACAAAGTGGATTGCCAATGACCGTATCTTACTTGATGATGTGCCTGCGGATGATCGCGCACCCAACGTACGAGCCATTAGCCAAGATAAGCTACCGATGGAAAGAATGCTGGGTGTTAAATGGGATGCAGCCACAGACGAATTTGCGTTTGATCTGAAACTTGCAAAACGCCCAACAACGAAACGAAGTTTATTGTCAGTAGTCAGTGGGTTGTATGATCCACTTGGCTTGATGAGTCCTTGGATTTTCCCTGGAAAGGAATCGCTGCAACGTTGTTGCAGAAAACCTTTGGGTTGGGACGAACCGATGTGTGAGGATCTTCAGCTAGGGTGCGACAAGTGGATCAACAGCATGCATTCGATCAAGGAGTTACGAGTTCCACGACGCATTTGCGAAGTAAAGGAAGGTATGACGTCCTTAAATCTACACGTCTTCAGTGATGCCTCGGAATCTGGCCATGGAGCCGTTGCATACGGACTTTCATGTAGTGATTCAGTCACGTCGCCGGTTCGTCTCCTGTTTTCGAAATCTCGAGTGAATCCTCTGAAAACGGTATCCATTCCTAGGTTGGAATTGTCTGCAGCGGTTCTTGCGGTACGTATATATTTGATACTAAAATCCGCTTTTGGTGAAATAGTTAAAGACATCAACTTTTGGACTGATTCGATGACTGTTTTGTATTATATTACCAATCTAACTAGTCGCTTCTCAACGTTTGTGGCGAATCGCTTGACGTTCATACATGAACACACGATACCATGTCAGTGGAGGCATGTTGGTACGCGTTATAATCCAGCTGATTTGACCTCACGGGGTGCCATGGAGTTGTCTCAATTGGAATTTTGGTTAAACGGCCCTGACTTTCTAAGACAAGCCATTGATACGTGGCCTGAAATTGTTAACCCGCAGCGCACTGAGCAAGCTGAATTCAAGCGTGTTAATTGTAACATTACGTCAAAGGATTCAGAACGAGGAATAGACAACATTCTGCATCGATTTTCTTGTTGGAAAAGACTTTTACGATCCATTGTGTGGCTGGTCCGTTTCAAACGTTACATTGTTGTTATGTTTGGTCATCATTCCGATAGATCCTTATCGGTAGGCAAACTTGGTTTTGATGAATTACAAAATGCCGAATCCGACGTTATTCGATTGACGCAGCGGAATGCCTTTGGAGACATAATGCTAAGTGAACCCTGCAAAGTCAATTTTTCATCGTTGAGTAAATTACGCCCTTTCATTGACCAAAGTATGTTGAAGGTTGGTGGTAGACTGCAGCATTCTGATCTTGCAGTTGAAAGCATTCATCCCGTAATAATTCCCAAGAAGCATAATGTTACTGACTTATTAATTCGTAACGTTCATTTGCTCGAAGGACATTCAGGGTCAGCGCATACCCTTAGCGTCCTGCGCAGAAAATTTTGGCCTATCGGTGGATTGTCATCTATAAAGCGGGTACTTGGAAAATGCTTCATCTGCAAAAAGTTAGATGCCAGACCCGCATCTCAACTGATGGCTGATCTTCCTCCAGTTCGTGTTGCCACAGGCTCGTATCCTTTTGCCAAGGTGGGATTGGACTATTTTGGACCGTTTGAAGTAAAGCGAGGTCGATCTGTAGAAAAACGTTATGGATGTTTGTTTACTTGCGTGCAGTCACGCGCTGTTCATATAGAAGTAGCCCATTCTATGGATACTGATTCCTTTTTGATGGCGCTCTTCCGCTTCATTGGTCGTCGAGGTAAACCCCAAGTCATATATTCAGATAACGGATCCAACTTCGTCGGTGCTGAACGAGTGCTGCGTATTTGGTTGAAAGGATTGGAAAGCGACGGTTTATCGGAAAGGCTAGCTTCACACAGTATTAAATGGTGTTTTAACCCTCCATACTCTAGTCATTGAGGAGGTGTTTGGGAACGATTGATAAGATCAATTCGTCGTGCTTTGAATGTTACATGCGCACAACAAACACCATCCGACGAGACCCTGCAAACCGCCTTGATTGAAGTGGAGCGGATTCTGAACAACAGACCACTTGTTCCTATTTCTTCAGACGACATCGACTCCCTTTCACTGTGTCCCAACGACTTGTTGCTGAATCGCTCAAATGATGGAATGCGTTCTGAAGATGGGTTTGTTGACAGTTACAAGAGAAATTGGAAACAATCGCTGCACTTGGCGAACGTCTTTCGGAAGCGTTGGAAGTCAGAGTATCTACCACTGCTACAGACAAGACAGAAGTGGATCCATCGTAAACGTAATTTCCGTGTTGACGATGTCGTACAAGTGAACAATGTTGAAACCCCGAAGCGTGCTTGGCCACTAGGTATTGTTGTGGATATTCATGTGAGCGAAGATAATTTAGTAAGGTCTGTTGTTGTTCGTACAAAGAATGGTTTGGTTACCCGCGATATACGGAAAATTTGTCTGCTGGAAGGATCTCAAGAAGATGAAGGCCCGGAGGTTGACGCGGTGGTGCAAATAGGGCAAGCTCGAACTTCTTAAAGGGTCAGGAGCAAAGCTGGAGAACGTGGTGAGTCTACGTTTGGCAAACGTTTTCTCTATAAAAAGCCACATATGTCCAGTGATAGCAATGCGATGTGGCGTGTGTGACTCGCCACTCAATAAAGTCATTTGCCGTTGTCTTGCGTTTTTTTGGGTTAGGATTGGAGTAGTTGGGTAGGGAGGCGGAACCAATCAGTTAGTTTCATTCAGAACACCAGGTTTAGAAGGAATTTGGCGGGAGGTGTAAATGACGAAAATTTTGTGTAAAATTCCTTCTTATTTTTCTGTTTGAACAATTGAATTCTTCTTAATTCTTAACAATTTTATCTCACATTGTTTTTGTGTACACATTTTCCTTATGCACTTGTATACCCCGTTTCGTTTTACTGAAGTAATTTATATTGCTTGGCTGCCATTAAAATTCCACATATTTTGCTCGTGGTATTTGGAGAAAACAGAGACGATTGTTCACCATTGCATTGGTAATTTTATTTCTTTGCATTTATCATTTGGCAGTCTATCTTGTCAGCATTGGCTGAATTTGTTGTTGTCATTTGGAAACTTTAAGCATTTTGGCTCACATCAGTTGTACAACCCGGTACAGTTGAGGTTTGTTAATTGTTTTTGTCTATTAATATTGTTAATAGAACCGTAGAAAACTCGAATCATTGTGGTTTTGAATTGTCCAAACTAAGAAACGGGTGGACTAAGCGTTAAACAACGACTTTAGTCGATACAATACACACTCATCCACTTTTCAACCACTCCACGCTCCCAACACGTTTTCACTCGCAGCATTGCCCTCACTGCTAGACTAATTTTGATCAATGACGAATCGATGATTTGAATATATCAAACGGGAACCCCCACTTGGGCGCAGTGATCATGTCTTCCTCCACTTCGACCTAGTTTACTGGGCTGATAAGGTAAATGCACGCTCCATTTATTCATGTAAACGGACAAACTACGCGTCTCTCAACACTATCATTGATGAACAAGATTGGATTATTAACTCATCAACTTCGGCGGAAGATGCCTGACTTCATTTTTCGACCCGCTTACAGCATCTGCAAAGCTTATGCACCGTTACCAAAGAAGTTTCTCTCAAAAGTCGAGGTTTTACTTCAATTAGTAGTCGCACTCGAAAATGGATGCGGGAAAGAAATATTGAATGGGCTACCTATCTCAGTATGCTAACTCCTGCGAACTGGGAGCGCTATCGGAAGCTTCGTAACAAAGTCAATTCGCTAGTTCGCGATGACAAACTCGCTTACCAGTACAGATTAACGAGCTCTTTTGCCATCAATCCCAAACGGTTATTTAGTTATGTGAACCGCTTGAGGTATGTTAAACCGGGAGTTACGATCCCTGAGACTCCACAAGGCTTGACCCAGGATGCTGCAGCTGCGGCCGAAGCTCTGAAAGCTCATTTTGCCTCAAATTTTCAATCTTCTTCGGGCAACATCACGATTCCTGTAAATTTATCCCCATCCCATTCCACTTTATCTGACATCGAATTTACACCCACAGTTATATATGGTAAACTAAAAAACTTACGGCCCACCAGTTCCGCTGGACCAGACGGTTTCCATCCCCGAACCCTACGCAAATGTGCCTCCTCTCTCTGTTATCCAGCCATCTTACACAACGATAATGAAGACTTTCCTTTACTTTTATTAAATCTTTTCAATATTTCTCTCAAATGTGGAATTTTTCCAACTCATTGGAAACACTCTCTTATTATCCCACGTTTAAAATCTGGTAATTCGAACCTCGTTACAAATTATCGCCTTATTAATCATACTCCTATTCTGTCTAGGTTATTTGAAAGGTTAATCAAAAATTCTTTGTTGGGCTACGTTGGTTCAGATGCGTTCTCTCCAGTCCAACATGGATTCCTTAGCCAAAAGTCTTGTGTAACCTGCCAGTTAGAATACTTAGATCTTATAACGGCTTCCCTTGAACAGGGACTAGCAGTGATTGTTGTATTCTTGGACATAAGCAAAGCTTTCGATCGGGTTCCTCATACGCTACTCCTTTTAAAGTTATCATGTTTAGGTATTCATGGGCCTTTATTGAGCTGGTTCCGTTCTTTTCTATCTGACCGCACCTTTTCGGTTCACGTTAATGGTGTTACCTCAACTAATCAGCCGATTCCAAGTGGCGTAATTCGAGGCAGCGTTCTAGGTCCACTTCTTTTTCTTATCTATGTAAATGATTCATAAAATATTGTAGATCACTCTAAGCTATTTATCTTTGCGGATGACATAGAAGTTGTCATAACATCTCCTCCCGGTGAAGTGTCACAGACTCTGATATCCCTTAACCGTGATCTTGCCTCTCTATCTAGCTGGGGCTCACAATGGGGATTAGAATTTCCTGCTTCTAAGACACACTATATGGGATTACGTTGTTCAATCCCTTTTAACACACTCACGATAAATGACTCAACAATCACACCTTCTGCAGAAATTAGGGACCTTGGATTTAGATACTCCTCTTCTCTCAATTGTAATGAACAAGCTAGACACCTCATTGCGAGAGCAAGACAAAACTTCAGCCTAATTAACCATAAATTCCTCTTACGCGAGTGTGAAATAGCATTGTATAAGATGAAGGTCATACCAATTCTCGATTATTGTAATATAATCTATTCTCACATGGGTAGGCGTGATTGTTTTCTCTTAGAGAGACTTCAACGTACATTCAGCAAAATAACTTTGGGCTATTCTAACCCCTCGCTTTATCTTGAAAGGTGTAATTTGCTGAATGTCGAACCACTAGGGCTACGCAGAATTCGTCTGAATCTGCTTCTTTTCTTTCGAATCATTATCCAGCAAGGAATTGAGCTTCAGTCTTTCATGCGCTTTCACGATTATATTCGATATGATCTGCGCAATCAAAGAAGGCTGTTGAATATACCTATGTCTCGCACTAAAGTCAGCGTAACTTCTTCTTAATTAGATATGCACAACTTTGGAATTCTCTTCCTCTACATTTCCGTGTGTGCACATCTACAGGAAAATTTAAAACGCTTGTAGAAAATCTTACCGTTCACTCACTATCCCAAATCCTTAAGATAAACTCTTTTCTAGATATTCTATACTCTTACGGGATCCCGGGTTTCTAATTCCACATCTTTCTCCACATATTAATATATCATTATGTCTTATGGTATTCTCTGGATAACTGGCCATACAAGTGTCAGGTTACCGAACCCTAGATATGTCATTACACATCGTCATCGTAACCGTGCGTTTTATAACCATTTTTACCATATTACCATATCCTTAACCGTTATCTGCTTATATATCTGCATATATTAGTATATCATGAGGTCAGATAGTATTCTCTGGATAACTGGCCATTCAAGTGTCAAGTTACCTGTCCCTAGAAATGCTTTTACACTAATTAATCTCAACATTGCCTTCGATAACATTTTCTATACACCATTATGTATATAACTGTCTTTTATTTCTTATGAGGCCTAGAAATGTCTCAATTTTTATCTTAACGTGCGAAATATTAAAATCTACCACAAAAATGGAAAAAACTTGAAAAAACTAAAAAAACATTGTTTTTTAACGTACATTCTTATTTCTTATATGATGTAATATTTTACTTCGATGACCTCTCACCGTGCTGGTGAAAAGAAAATCTTTCATTATATTCCAGTGTTTTCGGATACCGAACCATCACTGTAATTGGCTCGAAATCTATCCGCCCGTTCCGTATTCGATTCATTCTCCTGCAGATAACGAAAATCCGGCTAGCGAACAAATTTTAGTTCGATTCGTTGACAATTCTTCAAGAGTATTGGTGCACAGCATTCAACTGCCTATTCCCCGCTATTAGCCACACCCTCTCTCATCCCCTACAATTTCTTAAATTTTCTTATTCCGATGGATTTATGTTCCCTTTTCAATCTTAACCAACCATTTCGTAAACACATGAATTTGTGCATATATAATTTATTTATCAATTTTTTATGACAACTTCGTTACAATTCGCACCAATTTTTCCATAATTACCTTCCATTTCTGTTCTCCATTTGTTTCTTGCATCCTTGCCATTCGTAGATCTTGACATAATTCAAATGAAATTTTATTTCTATTAGACATTGCAAATTTTTTCTTACCTACTGTATATTCATTTCCTTCATTGAACGGAAAAAATGTCTGAAAATCGCGCTCACTTCGATCCCTTGCACTGTACTATTTTCTTTTGCTGTTCAAATTTTGATAAATTGCATGCCTTGGATGTTCAAGAATATATATATATATATTATTATTATTAGAAACAGTTATCAAAATCCGTAGCTAAACGCGATCTTTGCAATGAAAGCAAAATCGTAGAATAGTTAACGATTGCAAAAAGTTTGCTCTCGTGAGCAAACTGTGATATTTATTGTTATTACTACATACTATATATTAATAACAGCGTTGGTCATCGCACTGATCATTGCGGAACACCTCTGTTGACATCCATTTTTGCTTCGATTTGAGCCAGTCCTACGAACTCTAATGTGTCTGTTGCTGAGGTAATCACTCATCAATTCATATATTCAAAGTAATTAAGAGTAATTCAATGTTTAATGGTCCAAAAGGCAAATTATTCACAGTAACCACATATTAAAAATATAGGGAATACATAAAAACAACACAAATGTTTTATCAAAATGGAAAGTCAGCACGTGTATTCATGTGCGAGGTTGGATTTAGTCGACATATACTTGTCAAGTTCAGCCTTCTAGAAGTTCATGCTTGATGCGCAAATGATATGTGGAGGCAGAGAGTTCCATATAAAACAAACAAATATAGTCTTACAACAATAACGTATTCCTTCAGCTTGTTCAAAAACACATTATGATAAACTATGTCGGAAGCTTTAGCAATGTCTAGGAAGCACTCATGATTACAGCCCTCCGTATCGACAACCATTGACTACTCGTTTAAGCTTGTCAGCATATTTGTTAGACGAGAGTGATTTTTGCGGAATCCTTGTTAAGCAGCAGAACAAAGTTCGTTCGTTTCCAGATGTTGCACTATTTCTGTGGATATTATTTGCTCAAAACCTCTTGATAACGAAAAGAGCAATGTCACCGGCTTGTAATTTTCAACTTCAGAACGGCAATCACCTCTGTAAATGATTGTAATTTGTCCCAGTCTCCAGTAATTTGACACCACATCAGCTTTAAGCACATTATTAAACATTCAGTGTAGAGGTTCGGAGAGCTACGCATGGCAGGTTTTCAGCAGATCAGATTTCAGAAATATCCGTCAAATCTACACTACGGAATTTTATGGACTTTGTTTTCTTGTAAAGTAGATACGGCACACTTCGCAAACAAATTTGCTAACAAATGGTTTTGTTGTTCATGAGTCTTTTCGTTTAATGTTAAATATTAATAATTCCGTGTGCCAAAATGAGTCATATTTCCTAATTATTTTACTGGATGGAAAAATCATATCCTGAACAAAAATATTTTGTGATTTTCCGTCTATTGTTACAATATGGACACCCGTATACACCAACAGCGTAAATGAGTGGGTAATTCACTAGCTGGTTTACGAAGCAAGGTTACAAAGAATGGGCGGATTATATGCAATCTTGCGTAAAACGATCGGAAGTAATTCCCCAAGCTTAAGCGTTTAGAACGTCAAAAACGAACTATAATCTTTGAACAACATGGTGAGGAAATTATATTTATGTTAGAGATGGAATATGAATCAAGGAAGGAGGACATAGACACAAGTAGCAGAAGTTCGTATGCTCCAGGTTTAGTGAGAAAAGCATGCTATCAAAACTATCTTGAAACTTGCGACCGAACGAGCGATTGTTATGAACGCTGAAACAGTTGTTTTTAAGCGCTTGGCAACAGCATTAATAAATAAGTCGGGACATGCCCATACTAATATATTGGTGGTCCTTTATTCTCAAAACTTGCCTTGTCAGTAGAGGTCAAACGTTATTTAAACATGCTTCCAAATTAAAAGAAGACCTGATTAGTGTATACTTTGTTGTGGTAAAAATATTTCGCTATTTAGCTACAATATTATATAAACAAATAAAAAAGTTCGGAATAACTCATAGAAGGCCAAAGTTATTTGAGTGAAGAGATGGTGAAATAAAATTCAGTTACTGGTTTTCGAGGCCGGAGAATAATGCAAAAACTTTGGTTGATTAAATCCGATGAGATAAGATTCAGGACGATTAGAAGTTTGAGTAGCGAATAAAGTTGTTGACTATCTAAAATAGGTTGATTTTTGTGAGCTTTAATAATACACAAAGTTCACACATTTGCATCAGCCAGTCCAGACAGCTACGGACAATTGCTCACATAATGAGAACAGTCACAGCAAAAGAGAACACGCAGTGCTGGTTGGCTTTAAAAGTATATGAATAAAAAATAATGTTATACTTCGATACCCAATGCACGGTAAGCAAGATCAATATAATATTCAAAGTCACAAGTTTTATACAATTACATATATCATATAGATATAATATGAACACAAAATACTATTTTCCTAGCGCTTACAATGAACTCGAAAGATCACTCACATACACAGACATTCAGATTATGTTGGAACCTAACCCGCCCAACCCAACGACTCACAACCATTGGAAACGCTCAGTGGGTAATGTAGTACCAGAGGGGGGTATGATTTGAATCGAGTTGAAAACAGGTGAAGTGTGATCTGACGAATTATGGATTAGATGAAACAGTGGAAGATATTTCAATGAATGCAAGTTTTAATTTGTAAACCGACACTGTATCACGGCGACCAACGGTTTCGAATACGGAGTGTTTGTGTTAGCATTAGATGACTTGATGTTGACCATGATAACACGTTCCACTCATGCACAAAGAAAAAATCGCACGTATCTAAGTTAAAAGATTTGTAGATTGAATGTCTGGAAGGACGAGTGTGTTGGTAGTGCAAACGAGAAACGAAATTACGCAACCGAGAAATGAATTCGGAAACGGGGGTAAAAGTTTTTACGACTTATGAAATCACCAGGCAAAGATAAAGCTGAACCATATACCAATTCTGCGAAAGAACATTTTTAGGGCTACTTTAATGCATGTTCGTAATCCAAGAAGTACAAGTAGGTTTTCTGCACACTGGTTCGGGTTAACCCTACACGCTAAAGCAGCTTTTAACTGCCTTTAACATATTTCAACTAAACCATTAGGAGATGGATGATAAGCAGTAGTGTGGATATGTTGAGAACCACAGAATGTGGATAGATCACGAAAGAGAGGACTGAAGTTGAGCTTCGCAATCGGTGCTATCCACAGCATATGCGCCAAACTATGCTAATAAATATTGGAAGGCAACGAAGTTCGACCTTCTGAGAGATGCAGAAGTTGTCGAATACCGCGGTATATAGCGAGGAGTTCTCGGCCAAAAGAACTGTATTCTGTTCAATCAGGTGAAAACATATGATAGAAAAATGACAAGTGTTGTAATTCATTATTTACAAGTTGTTAGAGGAGAGTGCCGGTTGCAAATTTGGATGAATCGGCAGTTGAAACAAAACGGTTAGAAGGATCAGTGTTCAGATGAGCAAGGGCAGTTGCGTTGCTAATGGTTGCTTTGCGGATTAGTATGTAGCGAGTGCTTTGGAGACGAATTAATTGTCTTTGTTTGATCCACGCAATAGGTTGGTTAAGAAATTGAGCACATTCCAACAACGAGCCAGAAACGACAGTAATAGTTAATCATACGGAGAAAGCTTTGCAACAGTTTAAGGGATGTGTAATGCGAATTATACCGAGTTGAAGTATGTGTTCGGCTTCGGCCATTCCCAGAGTATACGTGCAGAAACTGAAAGACATTTAGTATCATTAAAGTGAAGCACATCTTGTTTGACAGTTACGCAGGCGGACGGTATGCATGTCGATTAAAGAAATTTGTCAACGATATCCGTAAATGACTGGAGTCAACCGGAGGAGCGAAATGTATACCATTTGAGTAGAAAGAGAAAGGGTTTCATAGGACATAAAGAGTTGTAATACTGTCTACTAATTCTCTGTGTTAAAAATTGACAGTGAGGCCAAAGAATGAAAAAACCATCTTCAATTATGGGAAGTTGAACATAAGCTATCAGGAAAACTAAAGGGAATTGGAGTCGATAGGCCAGGACGAGTATAATTGATTTGCGAGCGTAGGTAATATTGGCGATTCCATTTACAGACCTCAAAGAAATCACGTTGCACGGGCAATGTCTTTCTATGAAGAATTGTGACACTACAATGATAGCAGCTCCGGTGGCAATGAGTGAACGAAGTGAACTAGAATATTGGAAGAATCGCCAAACTCAAACTTCGTCTTTACTGAGTGGCTTGCAAGTTTCCCCATGGTATGCTTGTCGGAACATAAGCCCAAGGCTTGGTAGACATGCTGCTGCTTCAAATTACCGTATATGATACCAGCAAATGTCGTGATCTTTTCAAAACAACGCCAAGATGATTAACGGGAAGATGATTGAGAGCGATAGAAAAATCTTCCATTGGATTTACAGTTATGTTGTCTGCAGAGTGAGCAAATTAGCTGCTCAACCTTAACTTGAAATAGCGTGATTCTCTCATCAATTTGTGCACTGCAAGCAGATAAGCAATTAATAAACCGAGCAACTCGGATGGGTTCGGGTGAATTAACATTCGAAGAACTTTGGAAATCGGACATTATGAATAGAAATATAAAATGGGGAATATAATAAACCATGTGAAAGTAAATGAGTGTTTGCATCAAAATTTATATTTTATAATTACGGAATCATAAAATTGTAGCGCTAGGAATATTAGGTAATACTGGTAACAATGTTATATAAAAGAATAAAATGGATGGCTCCAAATAGCTCGCCGAAGGCAAATGTGAGCTGTGTAAAAACATTGTGAAACGACATTCAGTCAATGATCATCTATTAAATTGAAAATTTCGATGCTGAATAAAATAACAAAAAATGTGTTGATTGAATACGTTGAGATAACATTCAAAGCGAATAGAATTTCGAGTAACGTAGCAAGTTGTTCGATTGCCTAAAGTGATTTTTTGTGAGTGTTAATAATTCTCAAAGATCACACATTCACAGCAGTCAAACAGAACAGCTTCGGGCAAGGTTTATTTACAATAAGCTTACACATTTTGAGAGAACGATCTGCACTGTCTGGGTTCAAAAGAATATATTGATTAAGGTCACAAGTTTTAAACAATTTCATATACCAAATAGAAATATGGTGAATAGAACATACTCTATCGAACATTTACGAAACAATTATGTTGCTTCGATTAGATTTTAGCAAACTTCCAAAACATTACAACTTTTTGTGAAGGCCGTTTTTCTGTTGCATTCCAGAATACTCTTATGCCACAATAACATTGTGAAGTTATTCTGTGGCCTGCCACCGGAACACAAATTAATTTTAAATGATTAACCAAAAGGGGTGTGAAAAGTTTCTTTTTTATGTCATGTTTTCGTATGTTTTTCTAGAGACAGTTATACTAAAATTATAACATGATCACAATGAATATAGATATTCTTGAAAAATAAATCATAAATAATTTTCAAAACCATAATCTGGTCATTGTTAAAAATCAGTAATGTCAGCACGCCGCGCAGTTTGAATTTTTGCATGTTCGCGATATGGTGGGTTGTGTATGCATTCTTATATTTTTAGGGTGACAACGTATTGATTCGTACTAGAAAATTCATGACAAATCGTTTGCTTTTCCGAAAGCAAATGGTGGTTGATATTTTACATCCTGGTCGTTGCGTTCTTTCATTGAAAGATATTCGTGATCGTTTGGCAAAAACTTATAAGACTTCACCAGATATGATATTCGCGTTCGGCTTTCGCACTCATTTTGGTGGCGGAAAATCCACTGGATTTGCTTTGATCTATGACTCTTTAGACCATGCTAAAAAGTTTGAACCTCGTTATAGGCTTCTACGAGTACGTTGTTTTGCTCTCACTATTTCCTATTTCAGAATGGTCTTATCACTGTGCCAGCAAGAGGAGGTCGAAAACTGCGAAAAGAACGTAAGAACAAGGCTAAGAAGGTCCGTGGTACAAAACCGAGAAAGAAAAAGTTGGAAAGCTAATGCTGTAAATTGTTCGAATACAGGTTTTTCCTCGACTGTTGTTTTCGCATTCTAATCTGCGCGCTTTCCCTGTTTCAATTCGACTACATTATTTTCATTGCACAACTTCACATTGGTACAAACATTCTGGCAGCCCACGGTTGAACAATCTCCTTTGCAATATTATTTTGCTTGTTCGTTAGCTTTTGTTATAGTGTTAATCCATGCTAATACGTTTAGTGAAGATCGATTAATCAATTTTCAACATGTCATTGAACGTTCTGCAGTGGAACCCGCTCATTTATATCTTCCATTTTCCGATTCTGGAAATATTTTAAAACGTTTTGGCACATGCTGTTTGATTGAGTCCACTCAAAACTCGTCAAATTTAATAAAACTTAGTAAAGTGTTGCTCACATCCTCATCCCTCACACACCACTACCGGTTTCTGGCTGTTTGCCGTCATCAGGTGGAGACAGTATGATCAGGTTCAGTGAGCCTTGAAACAGTGGTGAAGTGGTAAACAAAGTTATACTTGCATGCCACTGTTATATAGGGTTCGTACAATGAGCTTTGTGTGGTGACCAAGAATCACTTCGCGATTCCGTGTCTGAACATCGTGGTTCGTTGTACAAACCCTATATAACAGTATATATGCAAGTATAACTTTGTTTATTAAACCTCACCAGATCTTGTGTTTGCGTTTCCATGATGGTTTTTACGAATTTAATTTAAACGGGTAAGACGAAAGTGTGTGTTACCACTTCTGTTCACTGATGTGCAATCGTGCAGTACTTTGTACTGTGCTGCTAACCGTGCTAAATTGATTGGCCAGAGGTAGTGAGCTGCATGCTGAAACAGGCTGGAGTCTCACTGCCATTTCCTGTTCTTTTTTCTTCATCATACCTGACAGTATCCTAGCCCACATGCAGTCTCTGACTGTGCGGCACTTTGCCTGGATCAGATTTGTGCTTTCATACCATAACCAAGGCTTAATTGCCGAACAACCATCATCGTAAAATATTCCAAAAGATGTGAAGAACGGTGGGACCTCAAAAGCTACTGAACCTATAAAAGATTAGACGTGCGCTGGTGTGAGGTATATGGTATAAAAGCACAAGCCTGATCCAAGCGGAGTGAGGCACAGCCAGAGACTGCATGTGGGCTAGGATACTGTCAGGTATGATGAAGAAAAAAGAACAGGAAATGGCAGTGAGCGATATCACTGTTAGGTTGCCTACACGTCGAATCAAACAT
>JACCGJ010020788.1:0-21794 GCA_013407085.1 Atriophallophorus winterbourni
TTGTTGTTGTTTAACGGCCTTTAACTTATTCACAGCCTCTGGAATGCCTAGAAGGATTCGACTGTGCTGGTTGCTCTTCTTACGAACATCGAGACGTCCTTATCTTCCCCACCAGGGTATGTCGGCATAAATTCGAGGTTTGCACTCGGGAAACTCACGTAGCAAATAAGAATTTAAAAGAGCAGTTTCCATATCCTTCTTACTGTTTAGTGTTATTTCCAGTAAACGTGGCTCCCCGCGTAGGTACGTAATTCTTGCATGAGTAGCTCCGTCGCAGCAGAATTTCATATAAATATTCAAAAAATCACACTGATCGGATGAAAATGATGAAAGTTATATCCAAAAGTGTCGGAACTCAAAAAAAATTCAGGTCACTGTTAATCTCATGCAATTAAATTATCAGTAAATTGCGTTTATTCTAATATTTGTGATGCTCATTTCCTCTTGATAACACAACACAGGCATTTCGGGCTATTTACCGTCATCATGTGGAGAAAGCAAGATCAGGTTCAGGGAGCCTTGAAACAGTGGTAAAGTGGTAAACAAAGTTATACTTTTATGTCACCGTTATATAAGGTTCTTACAAAGAACCACAATGTTCAAATACAGAATCACGAATTGTTTACCGGTCAACCACAAGAGGCACAGATAAACGACCAATATATTGTGATGCTCGCATCCCCATCGCTTACACACCACAAGCGGTTTCTGGCTGTTTGTCTTCATCCAGTGTAGACAGTAAGATCAGGTTTCGGCAATAGCCTTCATGACGCCAATATACATTATTTGAAGAAATTAAATTTTATGCTCACTACTACAACTACTTATTACCATTTATTTAAATTATTTGAACATTTTCGAGTTAAAATAACAGCTGAAATGTCAAATTTGACATAGTCATGCTATAGTTTAAAGCCATGGTTTTATCAGATGGAAAGACGAACGTTTTCGGGAAATTCAAAAATTTATCTTCTGTAAAATTTTCGTACATTACCTCAATCGTGAGAGTAAATTAATAGTTATGCACCAAGCGCGAAATGTCTGACGATGCGGTCCGCAATTATGTGAGAATTTTTTCAGCGCTCGAATTCTCCTCTATGGATGCAGCAGAGTAAGAGTACATGCATTAAAAATTTAGCAGCGTTAGTTGAGATGAAAATAATTTACTGAAATTTTCACGGCTTGTGAACTAGAAGTATTTTGCACTTTTCGATATTTCGTTATAATCGGGCAGTTGTGTGGACAAAAGGAATGATTCGATGTTTGTTTTTGTTGTTTCTCCGGTAATAGAAAATATGCATATGGGATAATTATGAACAGGAGCAATCACGTGTGATGATATTTGCTAAATATTGTGGGGCTACGTGCTTATGACATATTTTATTATCATCCATTTCCGTTAACATCAATCATTTATGTAGAAGAAATGTCGGAAGAAAACGTGATAATAAAAAAGGCAATCAACGGATTATAGGCCTTCGTTAGATTTCGTTTTCAAAATTCTAATTAATTCAAGAAAAATGTTCAACCCATAAACAAATTAAAACTGGGATCTACGGTATGCATACGGTACGTCAGTGAGATATCTGAAGTGATTGGAACAATTGTAAACAAGAATTTAGGATGGGTAATATATAATATATATATAATAATATATATAATATATATAATATATAATAATATATATAATATATAAAACTCTCCATTTCATTTTGTGGAACCTCAATAATTGGCTTAATCCGGGAGCTATAATAATTGTGTTTATAGAATCGAGGCTCAACGTTGATCCGGGCAGTCTGCTAAAGAACTTAATGAAGGATTGGAGATGGGAAGTAGCATGTTAATAGGATTTCTTAGGATGAAATGGAGGCAAGTCTGTTATCAGGTACTCAGCAGTAGTGTGCATTAACGATGAATGCGAATCAAGAGTTTCCGAATGATATGCACTGGCATACCACAAGTGCAGGAAGCGCCGAAAAGATGATGACGACAAGCGCAAACCTGTATTAATTCGGGATCTGGAAAGACTGCATGAAAATGTTTTTAGTAACAACACCCTCAAAAGATTGACGAGATAGACAACGCCAGTCTCTATTGAACGATATGCGATTCGTTGACGTCTGTCAAACGAGCCCTGATTTGTGGAGGCTTGAAGCGTACAAGTTTGCACGGACTCGATTGACAAATTAGATCAAAGTGATAACCGGGAAGGAAATCATGAATTGCAATATCGGATTTCAATGCTCGATCGATTGGGAAACATGGGGGGTGCTTCCTGTGCTTACTGATCAGCAGCTGTGTGAACCACTCAGTGAATCGTTTATACATTCTCTAACCGAAGGAGTGGTGCCAACGGAGTGGAAGACAAGAGTAATTTCATACATCTAAGAGCGTGGTAGACGTTTAGATCTAGTAAACTAACGCCCTGTCACCCTACGTCCTGTGATATCCAATGTTCTACAGGGTATAGTGACGGGAAAAATAGTTCATCACTTGGAATCACAAAAAATACTATCTGTAGCGCAGCATGGTTTTTGTAAATCTCGATCATGCTTGACAAACTTGTTGAACGACTGGACCCAAGCGGTTGACGAAGAAGCTAGCATCCACGCGTGCTATCTGGATATGTCTAAAGCATTTGACCGAGTTTATCACATTCGTCTACTACAAAAGCTGGAGCAGATTGGTATCAGCGAACAGCTATTCCCATGGCTTGAAAGTTAAATCAGTGGGTGCAAGGCGATAGTTCGAATCAACGGGGTACAATCACGGGTTACTAATCTCTCTAGTGGCGTAGCGCAAGTTTCCGTCCTCGGGTCAGTACATTTCTTGGTTTACATCAACGACCTACCAGAGACGATGTAACATTTCGTTATTTGCGGTCGACATACTTGAAGATTCCTGGCGCAGCATTCGTATTCCAGAAGACTGTCTGCTATTTACCAAAAGGATCTTGATACGCTTCCACAGCTTGGTCGTTGGAGAACAAACTGCCGTTTAACTTCAACAAATGCAGGATCAGGATGTGGGGAATCGAGTAAGTTCACATATCCCATAGGTTCGCATGTCCTTGAAATTGCAGTGAAGAAAAAGATTTGGGTGTCTGGTGATATGCTCCAGTTTAAAAACATCACTTCAAACTAACAGTGCCTTTAAAAAAGCAACACGCGTTCTTAATCTACTCAAACGTGTATTTGGGAAATTTTCGCACAAGATATTCCCAAGGATCATGAATACATACTTGCGACCAGTCATGGAATACGGTGTGCAGTCATGGTCTCCGTGGCTCAAGAAGGATGTGGAACTTATGCAGCGAATCTATCACCGCTCAACGAAACTAGTTCTCAGCATCCGAAACAAACCATATAAAGAAAGGATAGCTCAACTGAATCTGTTTGATTTTCCCTATCGACGAATCAGAGGAGACCTGATCTTACTTTACAAAACATTCCATACCCCGAACCATCCCTTACAGGATTTATTCACGCGAAGGGACACGAGGAATTATCGGACCCATGAATATGTGCTGGTCGTACCCCATTCCCGCCTGAACTGTAGAAGGTATTTTTACTCTGTCCGTGTCTGTTTTACTTGGAACAGTTTACCTTCAACCGTTGCTCACGCCACTAACTTGCATGACTTTAAAACGAAATTAGACGACTTTTTATTGCATTATTCGTTTCCAGAACACTTACATACTGTTTAATCTATGTTCTTATATTGTTGATACACTTAAATTTTAATTTTTACCATCCTATGGTTGTTGTTAAGCTTGTTGCTTTTTAGACCATTAAAAACCTTGAATTACCTTGATGCGAGAGATACTGTTAGCTGATTTATTAAACTTTGACCAGGATAAAATCACGGCACTGGACGTGCACGCTGCAAAGTCTTCTAGATGGCTTTCCGTGAATATCGGTTCGGATAAGCTACCATTCAATTTCCAAAAATGCAAGGTGTTTCATATTGGTAAGCCATTCCTGGGCCAATATCACTTTGGGCAAATCATTTTAAGCTTAACCGAGTCGGAAAGCGGGCTTGGAGTTTGCATATGCGGCAGCATAAAGAATTGTGAGGTTATCTACAAGCGTGCTTCCAAGCTTCTAGGTACATCCTCGTCTGGAACCTTGCCCACCATCATGAAAGCCTATTTAATTCCAACCATGGAGCATGCATAACAAGCTTGGATTCCGTGGTTAAAAAGGATACACTATTGTTTGATAAAATATACCATCGTGTAACCAAACTCGTAAGTGGTTTCCGGAAACTAATTTTTCGATGAACAATTGCAAAATCTGCGACTCCCTACTCCCTTTCAACGAAGCCTTCGAAGTGATGTGATGTTGTTGGCCTCCGTCGGTCGATGTCGACCATGGATGAAGTGATGTGATACTAACATACAAAATATTAAATACCCCACATCATTCTTTAAAACGCTTATTCGAGTACCGTGAGTCACAACCTACACACAACCACTCAGCGACATTACAAATTCACAGGAGGATTCTCATATTTCATTAAATTCATAATATTGAGTTCACCAATGATCAGAACGTTGTTGCGATATCTGGAAACAACCAGCTAATTTTTCTCGAGTAAACAAACATTGTATGCTTCGTCTTCTGACGATGTACGGAAAATCACACCAACAACACATTTTCACCTGTTGTTAATTCAAGGGAACACCACAATGTGTCTTCCATTATCAAATCGTTGTCCGTGATTTCTTTGAACGAGAGGTGTTGGTCATAGTAAATAGCAACACCTCATCCTCCACGGTCCACACGATCACGATTAGAAAGAAACACTCACTCTCATAAAACCTATTTTAAAAACGTACAATTTTAACAAATATTTTTTTCTACAACCTCATTTAGGCGGAATTAGTTTATTCATCTGATGAATCGAAAGATAAAACACCGATTCGTTGGAAATTTCGCTATTTCGAACGTAATTTGCACCAAGTTGCTATTTTGTTATCAATATTGTACGTTGCATTCGAGTACTCACCATTACGGCAAACTTGCTATTTGAGGGCTTTCAAATAAAGATTTATATTTCAATTTAGCGTTACTAAATGAAACTAATCTCTCTGACTTCACTTGATAATGACATGTAGCGAAAAATAAGTTGTATTTGAGAGCATCTAAAACTGATCACATTGTAATGATCACATTGTAAAGATCGACTGCGTGGGTCTACGTGGATCGCTTGGGCTAGTAAATTGGCAAGAACTTGATCAGCACAACACCGAAACACAATGCAGTGAGCTCACGAAAATACTTCAGTCAAACATAGATCATAATTCGCGATTTGTTGATGAACGACGGGCAAGTGACTTCCGATTTAAGCTTCGCAGTCGCACAAAAAATGGCTCGGGAAACGAAACTTTGCTTGGACTGAACACCGAAAGACCAGAACTGATGCCTCTTGGCAGCAATTTTCTAAAATTCGTAACAAAGTGAATGCTCTCGTCAAAGAGGACAAGCAATATTACCATCGCTCTCTGTCTTTGAAAATGGAAGAAAACCCTAAACTTCTCTATCGGATTGTCAATGCTCGGTCCAGTGTGAAACCAGGGGTGTTTCCTGTTATTTCTGAGAATGGATTAACAGTCACAGCAAAGGAAACGGCTGATACTCTCGCTCAATTTTATGAAAATGTGTTTAGCCCGATAACGGTTAGGGCGAATGAGAATTTACTGACATCGATTGTATCTCAACAACTGAATGATATTGAGATTAATCCAGCGATTATACGAAGACACTTGTGTCGACTGAACCCTAGGAAATCTCCTGGAGCCGATGGAATAACACCAGCACTACTAAAATCCTGTGACCAGCAGCTGTGTGAACCACTATGCCAATTGTTCCAACATTCCCTAACCGAAGGAGTGGTTCCAACAGAGTGGAAGACAGGGGTAATTTCACCGATTTATAAGGGTGGTATCCGTTCAGATCCCGCGAACTACCGTCCTGTCACCCTACTCCCCGTGATATCCAAAGTGATGGAGCGCATAGTGACGGAAAATATAGTTCATCACTTGGAATCACAAAATATACTATCTGTCGCCCAGCATGGGTTTCGTAAAGCTCGCTCCTGCTTGACAAACTTGCTGACGGTATTAAACGATTGGACCCAAACGGTTGACGCAGGAGACAGTGTGCACGCGTGCTATCTGGATATGTCGAAAGCTTTCGACAGAGTTGATCACTTCCTGTTGCTACGGAAGCTGAAACAGATTGGTATTGACGGGCAGCTACTCGTGTGGTTCGAAAGCTACCTCAATGAGCGCAAGGCAACCGTTCGAGTTAACGGGGTACAATCACGAGCCATTAATACCTCCAGTGGTGTACCGCAAGGTTCCGTTCTCGGTCCAGTGCTTTTCCTAGTTTACATCAATGATTTACCTGAGACGCTCTCATGCAAGGTAGTTCTTTTTGCGGATGATGTTAAACTTTGGATGCGAATAAAATCAACTGCAGACTGCGTAAAACTGCAAAGTGATTTAGATGCACTACACGAATGGTCAGTTAGAAATAAACTGCCGTTCAATTTTCAAAAATGCAAGTTACTGCAAATCGGTAAGCCCTTTCAGTACGATTATCACTTTGGGCAACGATTTTGAGCTGGACCGAATCGGAGAAGGATCTTGGAGTCTGGATATGTGGCAGCCTAAAGAACAGCGTGCATTGTGAGGTCATTTACAAGCGTGCTTCAAAGCTTCTAGGTATGCTTCGACGGATCTTCAGAACCTTTACGCCTGTAACGTTGCCAAGCATCATGAAGACCTACTTAATTCCCACAATGGAACATGCATCGCAAGCATGGACTCCGTGGATGAAAAAGGATATATTCTTGCTTGACAGGATATATCATCGTGCAACTAAACTCGTGCGTGGTTTTCGAGACCGTACATACGAGGAAAGGTTGAAAAAGCTAAAGCTCCCCACTCCCCTTCAACGTAGACTTCGAAGTGACGTTATCCTTACTTACAAAATATTGCATACTCCAGATCATCCACTCAAACATTTATTCAAATACCGTGAATCAGGAATTACACGTAGCCACTCAGCGGCACTACAAATTCCCCATTCCCGTACTAATTGTCGCCGATATTTCTATTCGGTACGTGTCTGTTTCCTGTGGAATGCCCTTCCCGAAACAATTATCACCTCTCCCTGTATCCAAACATTCACTCGAAACTTGGACACTTATTTGTTACACAACGAATTGACGATGCCTGTGTATTGACTCAGGGTAAGCATATTACTTGACTACAGTGACATCGTATAATTGTTTTTTATACCTCTTATCGAATGCATATTTACTATGATATGGTAATTGTGAAGCTATGTGCTTTTTGTAACCATAAATTCTTGAATCTTGAATCTTGAAGCATGAATTACACATGAAATGTCAAAGAGTGCCCTTAATTTGCAAGCGGCATAGCATTCTCCGGCACAAAAGTAATCGCAAACACTAATGTGGGAGATGTAGGAATCTCAAGAGAACCGATCAAGTGACAACTAACGTGAAAGCAGCAACCTATAGAATACAGCGTCTACTTTTAAACGATAACGATTTCGCATTATACACACATTGCAATGCATGTTTTTGCGATTCGCAATAATCTGGTAGCAACCGTGCAATCAGATTGGGCATAAAGTGATACAGTGCTGACAACATGGACCCACGTGTGAGTTAGGCGTCAGAGTTTTAGCGTTCCACCCAATGCAGGCGAGCGTTGGGTTTTATGCGATATGACGAGCTGATCACATGTACCATCCTGCAATGATTTGTAAATTCACACCGAGCTAGCAATTACTAAACAATTCCATCCCTGGAGAATGTGAAACGTACTGAGCCCAACTGTAGAATTGCGTAAAAATAGTTAGTGCTGTGTACGAATGGATAGTGTAAAGTAGCAGTTTTGTTAATAGTATAATTAATTTCTATAGTTCTTTTTGTAAGGAAACACCGAAACCATTATAAAAATCCAAATGTTATTAATATCAAACCGTGCCAATATAATAACTATGCGGAAATTAAATTGAACAACGATCTTACAAGATCAATATTAAGTTTAAATCCCACATGATATAAATACCATACATTATTTCAAAACAAAATATTTATAGAATATCAATTTATTCTTTCAAATCATTTAGTCTAACACGATTAAAATCCAATTACAGTGGACCAATGAGCATATAGCAGATAGAGGTTGCTTTTGTTTTAACACGCCAACGATTAATCGGATGCAGTTCAGCATATCAATTATAATCGATGCAAAATTACAACTTACTTGAGGAGACGTCAAGATTCATTAAATTTGACGAATGCTCATGTGGATTCACGTGAATATTTATAGACGAACTCAAGTGGCTAAATGCGTGTCGACGGACAAAACGGTTGGCCAGCGAATGGGACAACGAAACGACCAATCGCATGGGAAAATAAAACTACATGTTCCGGAAACGATGGGGCAGTGGTGCATTGTAGAATGCGATTGTAATCACTTTTACTCAAAATGGAAAATTCGTTCATACGAGCTGCTAAACATACGAAACGCATATTTGCATTCAAGAATGCAAGTTCGTCGTGAGGAAATGCCAGATTTTGACCCAAAATTATTGAATTGATCTAACTTAAACACATGAAATTTAGGTTAACTAAACGGAGATGTTCGCATTTTGCAAAATATCAAACTACACAAAGCGCTTGTATACAACGCAAAAATATAATGTTTTAATGCTTATTGCAGGGATTCATGATTTATTGTTAAAAAGGCATTTAACTTCAGAATAATCACAGTGTGGAAATAATAGGTATGTGTATGACAATGGTATTCGAAAACAATCTTGCATTATCGAATTTTGAACGTTTTCCGCTCTTGACCAAAAATCATATTGGTAAAGATTCAAGAATTTATTATGTAAAATCTTACAGCTTTACAACACCAAATGATATCCGTATGACAAAAAATAAATAAGAAAAATTGAGGTGCTATGAAGAGCGACAATATTCGTTGTTAGAAAAATTTCATTTATTATCATGATATGGTGAGAAAGTATTCGTTATGATAAATATCATGTGAAGTTGCTTAATTAAGATATAAAAGCGGTTGTAATGTAAAATAAAAGCAAAAGATATCTAGGTTGTTCCTGAAAATTCTTTCACTAGATGATTGAACAACTTCTGACGGTAAAGATTTCCATAAGAAACAAAGGCGCATTGAATAGAAAAACCGACGGTAATTCCGGTGAGAATGTGTGAGTGCGTGTTGTATGGCTTGATCGGAGGCGAAATAGATAGCTCAGAAGTTGAATCCTTGAGTTCAGTATATTAGAGGTTAGGAGTAACTCCAAATGTACCTGTCTGCGAACCAGTGTATCCGAATTAAGATGCAACAGTCGATCCTTATAAGGTAGGTCGCGAAAACAGCCCACCATTTTAGTAGTTCTGTGATAAATCCTCTCGAGAAACTTGATGTCCTTTTGTTGACATGGATCCCAAGCTCTGTGTTTGAATATCTTTATTTTCTTGCTAGAACCCTATTTATCAGTAGCATATACGTATAAATTTGTAATTAGGAGTACCAGTAGTAGCAGCCCACCAGTTATATATATTAGATTGAATAAAAGTTTAGTGTGTTGCGATTCGTCATACATAGAGTGGAGGTCGAGCATAGAACAAGATTCAGTATGGCTTTAACTACCACGTGTACTTGACCTCGCTAATTCGGGATCAACATCAAGCTTGCGAGTGTCCAGTTAAGCATGCAAATTTTATGATTATATGATCGATTATAATGGCATAGCAGGCATTCAAGTTAGTCTAACGCAAGTGAACGATTTTCGTTGTTGATACTATTGGTTATATTCCTTAACCTGTGTGACTTATGTGATTCAAGGTTGATATTTTTCAAAAAGTTGATGTGTTGTGGTTAACATTTTTAAAATCATTACTGAGGGTCATGGTGTAACGATCTCGATGCTATTCACTTAATTACCATAAGAATTCCTCCGTTCGCTATTTAGAGGGCGTCAGCCTGTAAGCGTTTTCTGTATGATTTAATATTGCGTGGAAATCACTCCCTGAAGAACTAGTCTCTAATCTTCAGTCTGTGCGTTCAAATATGGGCAAGACGAACGATGGCATGTACATTTTACGGAACGTTACCCACAGCAATCAATCCCCTTTTTCTGACAAAAACGACAAAAATATTATGAAAATCTTTTTAAAACGCCAAATAGGCGTTTCTTGTCCAATTCTTTCGATTTTGTTGTAATTAACTGATGTCCCTTGTCTCATTTTTCATTGAATGTCATTTCCCATCTTCCATTCACTGATACACACTTGTGCTTCCTACGATTCCATCCTGGTAGTGGCACATGTTTTCAAGCACACTTCCGAAAGCATCAGGGCGCTCGCTTCGACTTGGTCGACTATCATCCTGTGATGATGATACTGATACTGATCCGTGTGCTTGATGTGCATCCCTTGGTTTTATTTGATCGCATCGACTGTTACGCAACACCAAAAGTACATTTCTCTATGACAAATCCGTCTGAAAAATTACGCTGATCTTACTGTCTCCACCTGACGACGGCGAACAGCCAGAAATCGGTAGTGGTGTGTAAGGGATGGGGATGTGAGCAACACATTACTTTGGTCATCCATAAGCGCCTCGAGTGCTTGACCAAGAATCACTTTGTGATTCTGTGTCTGAACATCGTGGTTCGTTGTACTAACCCTATATAACAGTTGGCATACAAGTATAACCTTGTTTACCATTAATCCACTGTTTCAAGGATCACTAAACCTGATCTTACTGTCTCCACCTGACGACGGCAAACAGCCAGAAACCGGTAGTGGTGTGGAAGGGATGGGTATGTGAGCAACACATTACTTAAGTTGATCTACATTCTTTTTAATTTATCAAACATCCTTTCATATTTTCGATTCAAATTCCGTAATTAATAAAA
Organism: Atriophallophorus winterbourni; assembly: GCA_013407085.1. NCBI lineage: Eukaryota > Metazoa > Platyhelminthes > Trematoda > Plagiorchiida > Microphallidae > Atriophallophorus > Atriophallophorus winterbourni. Next base: position 10,992 of record JACCGJ010020788.1, read on the forward strand.
ACTATACCATTTCATGCTAATTCATTATTTTCGTTTAAGAATATTACCAGCAATAATTTTGCTCCAGTGTCAAAAAATAATTTTCAATCTGAATCAGTGAACCATGTATGGTTGTCATTGGCTTTTCCGGTGTTGATCACGACAAAGGAACAAAAAACTAATAATTAATCATGAACAAGAGTGCCGCTTTGATTCCCTCGTCGATAAATTCAATTTATCGAGATTTTTGTACTCATATATAGAATTGTTGCGTGGTGTGATTAAAATGAAAGCATCGAAAGCATTGACAATAATCAACATAAACATTCATCACGTGGTACATTTTTGTTTGTCAACGTTTTTTGCGGTTAAAAACAATGAACGTTATTTGTGAAAATAACATACTTTCCCATCATACACTCAGGAAGTAGTTTGGCATTGGCGCAATGTATCAAATAGGGACACTGGTTTTGCGCCTATCGAGAGGAAATATTCTTGTAATGGTATAAAACTCGTAATATGAAGTCACTGTGAAGTAAACCCGGCACCGACAAACCTGTGTCATCGTGTGAAACAACCTTTAACATGTATATGTGGAGCATGGTACATCTTCACTCGTTTCTTTTGTTTTGAGCAGGATGCACCTATCTGAAAATATCATTTATCAATTCCTTTCCATTAAAAAGTCATATGATGGTGATACATTTTTACGTGTGCAAAGTTATTTGTATATTGGCGAATTGACTACTTGATTTTTTATGTTTGCGTTTTTATGTATACAACCATTTTTCGACTCTCTCTCTCTCTCTATCGCTCTCTATATATATATATATATATAGTATATATTATATATATAACAAGTGTTTGATTACTCAGTACAACCTTGGGCACCATAGCTACATAAGGCCCTCAAGCTGCTCGAGAGGATTAAACGCAGAGCAACCGAACTGGTACGCTGACTTCTCGACCTCCTTTATGAGCACCGAATGGGACATCTAAATTTGGATACTCTGGCTCGCAGACGAGTTCAGTCAGATTTATTACTCACTTGCAAATACCTACCTCAAAGTAATATCCTCTAAGACATCTATTTCGCATCCGGTCATGACATACCACTCGCAAGCACACATTGGCATTGAAAATTCCACATTCCCACCGAAAAAACTGTCGCTTCTTCTTTAAAATGGAACTTCTTACTGTTAGATGTTGTACAATCATTTAGTGAAACGATTTGCAGAACCAAACTAGATATAATTCTTACTAATTCCGTCCTACAAACCGTTTATATATCTTTGGTGATAAAACTTCCCACGATATTTATTCTAACAAATATAATTTATGAAACCGAAACATGTCATTTTTAACCTAAAATTACAGTTGATCTTCCCCATTATAATGTTTTCGTCCTTATATCTTATGGTGTTGTACAGCTATACGCAGTGTGTACAATAAATTGTTGAATATTAAATATTGAAACATGATGGATTACAAAACATTCAATTGGTAATAAATCGCGGGAGCTATATGATAAAATAAATAGGCACACTAAGAACTGCTAACTATATATGATTTCATGTTTCTATTCTCGTTCGTTAAAAATCAGTTGTCCATAAAATTTCAGACTTAAAAATCAATATATTTTGGGGCTCTGTGGCACAACGAATAGTACCGTTAACTTTCAATTGGACGGTTGAGTTTTGAATCACGCTGTGATAACTCATTTCAAGAAATCTGCAAAACTTGAATCTCTGTAATATCCATGTGCGTACAATGGGTACCAAAACCAAGTGAAAATGTAACCTGCGATCGCCTAGCAACCAGTTGAGTCGGTAAATTGATGTCATTTTTATAACTACAGGCTAAATTAACATAATAAAGTAACCGGCATTAAAATAAGTTTTATCATGGAATCGTGTTTTGGAGTAAATCATTTAGTCAAAGTAATAGTTTACTACTTTTGGTAGTTGATGTAAAATGTGTGGTTGATCGAATTTCGTTCGATTTTGAAAGATTGGTGACAGTGGGTAATCGTTTGCTGGTTTATCGCATGCTTCCTAAAATTCATCTCTTGATGAATTACTGTTTATTATAACAAGCTGGTTTCATCTGAAATCTATAACTTTTTCACCTTTCTAATATATTGTGGTGCTCACATCCCCACCCATTACCCACCACTACTTGTATCTAGTTGTTTGTCGTCATCAAGTGGAGACAGTAAGATCGGGTTATGTAAGCCTTTACACGGCTACTGTTTTATAGGATTTTTAAAAAGAACCATGATGTTCAAATACAGAATCACAAAGTGACTGCTGGCCAAGTGCTCGAAGCCTTTCTAACTGATACGATCGAAAAACTTTGGATGTGATCTACTGCAAAGTGGAGAACATAACAAAGGTGTCAAAAAAGTAATTTAAACACCAGTAAACAAAAATTATCCCCATGAGTACTCGAGGGATAGCCAGTATTTTTGAACGACTTATATCGTATTGCTAAAAGCATGATTGTATAAAAAGAAAATTAAGTTTATAGCGTAGTGGAAGGTAAAGCATATATGCGGAATTCAGATGCGTCAATATCCGATCCAAAATGCATCGACTGATATTAAGATATCTGGATGATTCACCTAATAATCCTGATCATAATTCACAACCCTCAAGTATTTTCGTAACCACAGACGAACCAAAATCACTTACCTGATGTGCCCCCGGTTTATGTGGTTTGAGTTACGCAGTGTTCCCTGCGTAGGCAGAGCACATTAGAACCCTAGTTCTACAAACACATACCATTCACGAATGAATCGAATTTCAGAACCTTTTACTAGTGGCGAGGTTTCGTGTGTATTGTCTGCGACCCGAAATCAAGTATCGGAATTTTTACCGCCGAAATTACGAGTATATATATATAGTATATAATATAGTATAGTATAATATATATTTATCGTATATATATTTATATATATATATATATGCATGAAATAGGAATGGTACACACTGACTCGCTTTATTGATCTATACTTTAAATTTTGCCCGGAATCACAATCTCCCAAAAGTTTCCGTTCTTTGACTTTTCGAAGACAGAGGCCAACATCGAGTTTAATGCGCAGTGAAACAGTGCATAAATGGCAAAATGCTATGAATGTGATTGTACAATGAACCATGTTCTTCGAAATTAGAATCAAAACATGACTGCCATTTAAGAGATGAAACACCGAAGCATTTATATATTAACAATTTCCTGTTGTCCCTTTATGAGAATTAAGTAGGGTTGAAAATTTGATTTTACTAATGTATCTGGGAAGTAAATCCTTTTTTTCAATTCTCACAGATCAGGTGAAATGTGAATCACGGAAAAGTTGATGAGATTAATCAGTTCAGAGTAAATGTTTCTTTATTTACGGGAAATTTGTTGAGGTTCTGGTTTTGGTAATTCAATTCTGTTGACTCTGTGTGGCGCAGATCGAGATATGACACGTTACATTTTCATAAATAATGCTTGCAAAAGTAGGATTATATGCGATTGAATGAGAAGAGAGAAATGCTTGGAAGCAAGCAATCTGCGTCTAAATCTACTACGCAGTTATTGAAGTCATTTATAGTTAAGAGAAACGAAATTTTAACAACCCATCAGGAATTACGGAAGTATTGAAAGAGTTTGTGAATGGATTCTGCTGATTGAACAATATATATTAGAATTGGCTGTCATGCATGATCATAGCCCGTTGGGTGTATGTTACTTGAAGAATTTCTGTAAAGTGATTTTACTAATGGTTGTATTGCCGATCTCAGTTGAGCGATAAGGTCCTTAGTAAAAATAGAATCGTTCGAGTCGTTGGCCAACGAGAGTCTTAATTTCTTAGATAGGTCTCTTGTGATTGCTTCCAAATACACCAATATCGGCTTGCTAATATTGGAAGACCTTTGAACCACCAACTCATCATCATTTTCTTGCTTGAACGTATCCATTTTATCAGTCGAGATTATCGTCTGGTTCAACACGGTTTGCGGGGATTCATCTCTCGGTTGTGTGTCATATATGAATGGGAAATTGATAGAAAATTCTGTAACTGAATTTTGACTGATTTCTGTCTCCTCTGGAGTCATTTTTTCTGTGATAATTGGGGCAGGTGTTGTTGTTGTGTTTTCTAATGCGGTCGTATTATCCTTGGTGTGATCGTAAAATTCGAAAAATGAAAAAAGTTCAATTATAAAGGCTGTCGTGTTCAACATTTCCGTGGCGTTCTGGATTCCCGGATGGTAATCAGGTAGCACCACAGATCGTCTTACCGATTCCATCACGGGGTCCGCAAATAAAGAGAACCAGGGTTCAAAGTAAGATTCAACTTCCTCATAATACGTTGGCTTGCCGGAATTATTAAAATGAGTTAATGGGTACAAAGGTGCACATGGTTCCTCAGTTTGATTGTACACGTTATTTGGAAAATTGTCGCTGACTTCCTTTGTTATATCATTATTTCTTGTGATATTCTCCACTATGAAGTATGAATCAAATTGAGTTACATTTGGTGTTTCGTTCCATGAAACGGCGGTAGAGTTATTCTCGGTAGAATCTTTTAGTAAAAGTTCGCAACAATACAAAACCGTATCACTTGTTTGTATCTGGTGACCGTTCCTAAATAAATCTTGACAAATTTGTTGACTGCATATAGATTTTCCACACGATTGCACTATGTACAGAAGAGGAATGATCCATATGGAATGAAGCTGGGTCATTTTTGTTGAAATAATCCTAGGTTTTGCTTTTGTCTGAAACAAACGGAAATTTATGATATTCTCATTTAATGTGGGCATAAGTGCCTTAACATATCGGCGGTGTAAAAGAAGGGTTTATGCTAGGTATAATATAAAAGATAATTAACTAATGTAAAAAGGTCAAATCATGTCCGTCGATAACTTCGATGTATGAACATTATGTTTGTTGCTTGCAAGTTGTCTGAATATAAAGAAGATTTGTGTCGATTACCCTGGCAGATGTGTGATTGTTGATTGGGACCGAAATTGACCAAAATTAACTTTTTGTCCCAAATCATGTTACACTACCACGCGCCCAAGCCAGTAACGATTAAACTCGACCTGTTTGTTAGATGCGGTCGGCACTCACTTACCTCATAAACGGTGCAGGCTGCTACAATTTATTCCGGCTCTACTATTTGCTACTAATCTTCTCGCAGTAGAACGGTAATAAATCAAGGCTAATAACCACGAGACTGTACGAATATTTGGTTAGATTAATGACAAACAGCAAACGCAATTCGGTTTCTTACTTGTACATTAAAATAGAATCTGGTTACTTATTTAAACGGCAAGATATACTTATTCATTTGCATAATTATAAGCGTTGTTCGGTGGCATTGTATGAATTTCTTTGTCAGTCGACGCAAGCCATGGATTCAAGCGCAATCTTAGAAAAATATCCCATATTCCACACTACCATAGCGTCCAAATCACGTTTAAAAACCTTCAGAACTCAAAACTCAGAAACTCAGAAAATTTTATGGTAGAAAAAGCAGTAAGCTTAACAATAACCATAGGATGACAAGGTATATGGAATATATACACAAAGCTCGCATTGATAGCAAGTACTCGGTATATCGACGTCGTTTGCAGGTTGTTGGAGTGAGCTGCATTTAATAGCTGAATGTAACACCAACTTTCACCCAACGCGAGGATGACTACGAAAACTAAGCCACGAAACAAATTGGTCGAGAGCAGGCACATACAATCACATAGATTCAATGCCGAGAATTTTCACATCCACGTGTCAGGTCTTTTTGCCAAAGTTGTATCATCTTGAATGGTTGATTTCCTGATCATAACTCCGTATAGAGCAATAGATAAACTATGATCTATAAACCAGCTTTAGAGTGCGCATCCACATTTTCACATATCGATCCATCATATGCTTGATATACAACGGATGCTTAGTAAAAATGCATACATCATTATTTCGTATTTCCAGGTTTAGCTGCCGTATAGTGGAGTATTTAGTAGCAAGTGTTTTAAGGCTTTATTTTTGCCATCACGACAGCTTCCGGTTGCCAAAGACACGAGATTTGAAAGTAATCAATATGACGTCTCTGCTGATTATTCGATTATCAATCTTTGTGTCTAGCGAGAGGTGAATCGCAATATTTTAACAAATATACGTGAGATGGTATACTGGTTAAATCCGCCAGATTTCGGTGGTAATCACGGGATGCGATTATGTTCATTGGCAAGGAACGTTTATACATCCCATACTGATCATCAGCCAACAATATTTGCATGCTGACAAACAACATACTATTATTAATTGACGCTGCCATTGGGGTTGAGAAATATTGGTTACCTCGTCGACAAACAGTAGATCAAGGACTGGCAGCTCACTAGCTACCTTTTACTCTTAAACTGTTAAAATTAAAGAGCTTGTAAGCAAAACACCTGCATAGAAGAATAATTTAGCCTTTCAGTGAATTTCAAACACGTCTAAAGTTTAACTGTCGAAATTCATTCCAAAATTGACGAGCCTCGGTGGATAGACTATGACATCGAAAATGTTGAATAGCTTCCTGCTTAACGGTCATGAGCTTCCAGTAAATCAATATTATCAACTTGCAATTGCACAATCTCTTCCAAAGATTTTCTCAAAGCTGTTTCAGGAAGACGATTATGTTTAGGTGTGACCTTTCCCGTTAAAAGCCACCTTAAATTATCGACTATATACTATCAGCTACGTTTCGATGCCGAATCTCTGAAACTATTGCGAATAAATTGCAGATGGCATGCGAGCGAGAAATCTTTCGGTGGTTATTGCAATATCCAAATCCTAAATATTTTGTTTTTTGTTCAGAATAGTATGCTATAATATTCAAAATTCGAGAGCATATGGTCAAAAAAGCACATAGCTTCACAATTACCATATCATAGTAAATATTCGTTCAATGAATAGAAATAAACATAATTATGTAATGTCAAGTATAGTCCGGTTGAATACTTACCATGGGTCAATATTCAGGTGTCGTTAAATCTTTATGCAACAAATAAGTGTCCAAATTTCGAAGGAAAGTTTCGACACTGGGAACGATGACAATAGATTCGGGGAGGGCATTCCAAAGGAATGAGACTCGTACATAATAAAAAATCGGCGACAGCTGATATGGGAGTGGGGAATTTGTAGTGTCGCTGAGTGGCTGCGCGTATGTTGCGACTCACAGTATGCGAATAAATGTTTTAAAGAATAATGAGGGGTAATTAATATTGTGTATGTTAGTATCACATAACTTCGAAGGCTTCGCTGAAGGGGAGTAGGGAGTCTCAGATTTTGTAATCGTTCATAGTAAAATTAGTTTCCGGAAACCACTTACGAGTTTGGTTACACGATGGTATATTTTATCAAGTATATTTTATCCTTTTTAACAACGGAGGCCAATTTTGATATGCATGCTCCACGGTTGGAATTAAGTAGGCATTCATGATGGTGGGCAAGGTTCCAGACGAGGATGTACTGAAAATCCGTCGCATCAAACCTAGAAGCTTGGAAGCACGCTTGTAGATGGCCTCACAATGCGGGCAGTTCATAATGCTGCCGTATACAAAAACTACAACATCCCTTTCCGACTCGATCCAGCTCAAAATCGTGATATTGGTACTGGAATGGATTACCAATTTGCAACACTTTGCATTTTTGGAAATCAAATGGGATCTTATTCCGTACCGACCATTCACGGAGAGCATCTAAATCACTTTGCAGCTGAGCACAGTCCGTAGTTGATTTTATCCGCGTCCAAAATTTAATATCATCAGCTAAGAGTATCTCCTTTCGCGAGAGCGTCTCTGGTAGGTCGTTGATCTAAACCAAGAAATGTACTGACCCAAGGACGGAACCTTGCGCTACGCCACTAGAGACATCAATAACCCGTGATTGTACCCCGTTGATTCGAACGATCGCCTTGCACCCACTGAGGTAACTTTCAAGCCATGTTCGCTGATACCCATCTGCTCCAGCTTTTGTGGTAATCGAATTTGATAAACTCGGTCAAATACTTCAGACATATCCAGATAACAGCTAGCTTCTTCGTCAACCGCTGGGGTCCAGACGTTAAACACCGTCCACAAGTTTGTCAAGCATGAGCGATATTTACTAAAACCATGATGCGATACAGATAGTATATTTTGTGGTTCCAAGTGATGAACTATTTTTTCCGTCACTATTCGTTCTAGAACTTTGGATATCACAGAAAGTAGGGTGACAGGATAGTAGTTTGCAGGATTTTAACGTCTACAACGCATGTAAATAGGTGAAAATACCCCTGTATTCCACTCTGTTGGCACCACTCCTTCGGTTAGAATATGTTTAAGCAATTCACTTAATGGTTCAAACAGCTGCTGGTTAGTAAACACAGGACACCCTCCATTGTTTCACGTTCGATCGAGCATTGGCAATACGATATAGCAATTTAGGATCTCCTTCCATTTTCTAAGATAGAAAGCAATGGTAATTTTGCTTGTCTTCCTTGATGAGATCGTTCACTTCGTTTCGAATTATGCAAAATTGTTGCCAAGAAGCATCAGTCCTGGTTTTTCTGTGTTGAACCCAAGCAGAGTTCCTTTGTCCGATCCATTTTGTCGTGCGACTACGAAGCATTTTAGTGATAGTCGCTTGCCCATCGTTCATCAACAAATTTTGATTTTGATATATGTTTGACTAAAGTCTCTCTGTGAGTGCTGTGCAATGAGCTTCAGTCTTGTGATAATCATGCACTCGCCAATTCACTAACCAAAGCTCACGTAAACTCGCGTAGTCGATCCTTCCGAATAGTTTTGCGGACTCATATACTCGTCTAACGCTGCATACATATTTAAAGCCTAACACAAAATGATCACTCCGACTGAGGGTGGCTATGTAGTCAACACGGACAACTGCGGTAGTCTCGGAAGTGAGGATGAAATCCCAAACGGACGGCAACTCTCATACTCGTCTGTGAGTAAAGTCGGACACATGTCAATCAGCTCACAGAATTTGCGATGGAGTGTGTGTAGAGGATGATTTGATCTGGCAAAAAGATGAGGAATGTTGAAGTCCCCCATTACCTGTATTTGGGAGTTTTGAATCTCTCTGGTATACTGTAGAGCCTTTAATAACCAGTCGTTTTAAGCAGCCGTAGGGCGATATATTATGTGAAGGATGCAGTTGTCCTGTGACTCCTGTGTAAGGCTATACCAGAGTGTATCTTTTGATTGTGATCGTGAATCTTCATGCAATAAAGACGTTCGTGACTATATAGAGCCACACCACCACCTTTTCGTGGGCGATCGTTCCGTAGTAGTATCATGTTTTAGATCGACAGTTCGCCTTCAGTCACATAAGATTGAAACCGGATTTCAGTAACAGCGACGAGGTCGGGTGAGTATCATTTGCACAGCTCGGTTAGTTCGGTCAATTTATTGAACAAACTTTATGCATTCGTATAGAGACATGTAACAATGAATCAGTAACAGTATTTATTGGTCCGACGCTGTCACGTCGGATCTTTATAGTTTTAAACAAGTTGATGTATTTTCGCTGGCGACTTTGTGTCACTCTCAGATGATTTTGCAATGGAACGCTGCAATATGACCACAGCACCGTTTCTTGGATTGCACAATCTAATGTTTTCAGGTAATCTGTTTCTGTATAAGTTTAGTTAGGATTGGAAAGCATCCACCATGCTTATTTACAAAAATGCAACCTTAAGTGGATTTGAGTCTTTTCCTTAATAGTTCTGCGAATAAGGTATTCTGTATTTGCCGACGACGACAGAAGATTGGGAAACGCTAGTCTCGGCAATAAATGACCACTGCTTACAATCGTGCTGTTTTCTTTCATAAAACGTTGTGGCTCGTGTATTTTCTTGAACGTCGAGAAGAATGATACTCCTTGATGCAGCTTGATCCCGACCATTCGGTGTTCGTTGTCTTTCCCACCAAGTTACTAAATAGACACGTATACACATTTCCAAAACCGCTTATTTACTTCTCTAAAACATAATTAAAATACGCGTTGATAATTTAGAAAGCATACGGTGTTGTTGGTGCGATTTAACCGGCCTTGAGCGTGGGGTTATTTTTCTGAGCAATGTCCGTTCTAATTAATCTGCTTGAGCAAGCTTGGTTGAATAATGGTCCAGTTATTACAGATTTCGGTCCAGTAAATTCGGTTCGTATTAATTACCGAATTTTACCAACCAAAATAATTGAGAAAAGCGAAATGTAATCTGAGCTGAATAATGGACTCCGTTACCTGTTCCCCTATCCAATTCACACGAATCGTTTACAGCATATACGAAATATGAGCCGAAAATAAAATAGTTCGCATTTTTATTAAAATGTGTATTACAACGGGCATATTCAAACTATCTCTCTAAATAGGCTTTCGATCAATTGACTAATAAAAGAGCGGAGTGGAGTTAGCATTCTAATGCACCCTAGGATTTTATGCTTTTCAGTTCTTAGCTTCGCCAAATTTGCTTTGACATACATTATCCTGGATAATTGCTGTTACGCCCTTAATATGTACTCTTTTACAAAACTTTGAATGTGGAACCATATATATCCGCTGTAGTGCAGTGGTTAGAATTGACCAATCCAGTAAAATAGTAGGCGAATCAGTTTGAAACGTAATCATGCGAACAAGATGTATAAAGTAAAATGATTTAAAACCTAAAGTTAACAAGAACAATTAAATGGTAAATTTAGATAAGTTCGCAATAATCCATGAGTCAGCAAAGCAGTAGATGTAATTCAGGGGTGATCACGAACCAATATATCCATTTCGTCATCAGCATCAAAA